>WEIS01080770.1:0-25681 GCA_013389965.1 Todus mexicanus
CTGTGCAAGCCGCTGCCCTGGAACATGACCAAGATGCCGAACCACCTGCACCACAGCACGCAGGCCAACGCCGTGCTGGCCATGGAGCAGTTCGAGGGGCTGCTGGGCACCAACTGCAGCCCCGACCTCCTCTTCTTCCTCTGCGCCATGTACGCGCCCATCTGCACCATCGACTTCCAGCAGGAGCCCATCAAGCCCTGCAAGAGCGTGTGCGAGCGGGCCCGGGCGGGCTGCGAGCCCGTCCTCATCCGCTACCGGCACGCCTGGCCCGACAGCCTGGCCTGCGACGACCTGCCCCTCTACGACCGCGGCGTCTGCATCTCCCCCGAGGCCATCGTCACGGCCGAGGGCGCCGGTGAGTGACTCGGGCTGCCCCGACAGACGCTCCTCTCCCACTTTATTCCGCCTTCCCTCCGCTTTCCCCCCCACCGCCCCTTTCCCTTTCCCCTTCCCTTTGGCCGTCGGGGCGGCGCTGCCGTCGAGATGAGGGGCGCGGGAGCTGCTCCCCCAGCCCAGGGTACTCTCACCCCGGGGCACCTTCACCCCGGGGCACCTTCACCCCGGGGTACCCTCATCCCGGGGTACCCTCATCCCGGGATACCTTCACGCCAGGATACCTTCACCCCGGGGTACCTTCACACCGGGATACCCTCACCCCGGGGTACCCCCGGCTCCTGTCCGCAGGGTGCCGGCTCCCACAGCAGCTCCTCAGAGCCTCTCCCCTCCCACCGAGCCCATCTTCCCCCCTTGCCGGGTTTTGGGGCAGGAGCTGGGGTGCTCTGGGCTCTCCTCCTGCAGCTGAACCATAGAATCATTAACAAGGTTGGAAAAGATCGGAGGGATCGTCGAGTCCAAGCTGTAACCTATTCCCTAACCTATCACCAACCTGTTACCCAATATCATCTCATCATCTCATCACCTAAATCTTGTCCCCGAGTCCATCATCCAGCCTCTTCTTGAACACATCCAAGGACAGTGACTCCACCACCTCCCTTGGGCAGCCTATTCCAGTGACTAATCGCTCTCTCTGGAAAAAAGTTCTTCCTGATACCCAGTTTAAACCTCCCCTGACGCAGCTGAAGCCTGTGTCCTCTCGTTCTGTCGCTGGCAGCCTGAGAGAAGAGACCAGCCCCCACCTGGCTACAGGGAGTTGTAGAGGGCGGTGAGGTTGATGAAGGCTGGTTGTGGCCCAGGTCCCCCCCATCAGATCTCTGGGCTCACGAGTTACGGTCAGGAGAGGGGTGCAGCTTCGTTCCCGGTGTCCCCAAGCACTGAGGAAACTCCAGCACAGCTCTGGTGGTGGTGGCTGTTCCTGAGCCCCTCGCCTTTCTTGCTGTGTCCCGTTTCACCGCCTCTGTTCTCTGTGGTCCCCGCAGGACGGCTGGCAGCGGTCAGCCGGCTGCTGCCGGGGGGTACCAGGGATGCAGGAGCATCTCCAGGGCGTTGGGTGAAGAATCGTGACCGCTCAGGGCAGCGCAGTGCTGCAGAGCTGTTGCTGCGCAGTGACCCTGCTCTGTTCGGGGTGTGCTCCTGTCCCGGCTGCCTCTGGGCTGGAGGAGTCAGCAGGGCGCAGCTCCAGCGTGGTGAGCTGAGCACCACGGAAATGTCAGACCGAAGGAGCTCTTGAACAGGAGAATTAAAGCCAGCCAGCGAGGGGTTGTCACGAGTGAGCCATGACCTTTCCCAAACGTCCACGCGGTTCCTGTCTTACTTGAGGGAAAGCATTTGCAGCTGGTGCAACCAAGCTACGTATCCTCGCTGCAAAGTTGCGCCGTTGGTGGGTCTGCCGAACCTCTCCAACTGTCGCAGGAGTGGGAGAGCAGAGCTGGGGCAAGGGGAGCAGCTAAGAGGGCTCAGCAGCTGAGGCAGGACAGCTTCCGTCCCTTTACCGAATGCTTTGTGGATCCCACCGCCTGCAACGCCAAACTAATTCTGGTTTTCCTCCCCTAATGAAATACCATGCTTTGGTTTCCTGGCCGTGCTCTCCAGCTCAGCCTTCCCAGGTAAGCTGCTCTCTCCGCTCCTCCCCGTTTATTTGTAGGCCAGACTAACCGTGCTCCGAGTCCGAGTCTGTCAAGTTTCCCCCTGCACCTCTTGAAGTCTCGATTGGATGAGCACAGTCTGACACCTCCGGTTGTTACTACAATTTCTAACCCTTCTAATCGCTCCCCCCTTGCCTTCCCATCCTTCTTCTCCCCCTCAGCTGTCCCCGGCCCCTGAACCCAACCGTGTGTTTTCGCCTGCGGCTCCCTCCCCGCTGCTGCTCTCGGGGGGCCGCGGACCTGCGGGGATGGGCGGGACAAGTGCGGTTTCTGAACACCGAGCACCTTTTCTCCGCAGCGCTGAGGTGCTTTCAGAGCTGCCTTAAAAACGGCTCCAGACGGAGCGAGGCTTGGCAGGTCTGCAGCGATCTGAAAGCAATCGCATTCAAATCTGGAGGGAGGAAGTTTGGCTGAAATTGCCCCCGAGTTACCTATTCCTGAGGACCTCAGCAGTACAATAACCTCTTTGAGGGATTCCAGGGCCGGATCCATGAAAACTCTCTTTCAGTGAATGAGAACCTGATGACATTCTCATTTCTGGGCTGAAAATTTTGAACCGGCGCATTATGCGCCGGGCTGAAAGAATCCTTCTTGAGGGAATAGAGCTGCTCCTTTAGAAAGCAGAGGGAAGCATTCCTGTCTTAGGAAGAGGTAAGGTGAACACTTCCAAATTCAATTCTCCAAATAAAGGATTGCAGCCAAGTAGAAGACACAAATAACCAGCTGCCTGATGGCGAACCGTGCAGAATGCTTGCTCTTGTTTTATCTTCGAAGCGCTCCTGCCCCTTCTGCTGCCTGTAAATGGCATTGATAGAGGAGGCGGAAATACAAATCCACTTTTTCACAGGATCTTGCAATTCTTCATAAGGGAAATTTCGATTTTTTTTTCTTTCGTTCTGTGCTGTCTGCAAAATATCAGGATTCTGCGCTTTCCTCGCGAGGTCTCTGCACGGTGAGTGCTGAGGGTTAATGCGTTTGTCCAGTCCATTCCGCAAGGCAGCAGCCTGAAGGGTGACACGGTCAGGTGTCCGTCCTCGTTGAAGGAGGGACGGGGCTTGGAAATCCCAGTTTCCATTCCTTTCCCGATATTAGGCCGTGCGTCTTTCTGAGTGCATGGTTCAGCTGGGTGCAGGGGCTCTCCTGAGCCTCGCCACGCGCTGTCTCCGGGCAGAGTCTCCCGCAGGAGGTTGCAGCAGGTTAAGATCGAGTATTGTCTCCGTTTCTGAAGCTGGGCAGGGCTTGTACAGACGCTCATGAGAATTCCCCATCACCATTAGAGTAACTGGTCTTGGCTGTCGTCTCAGCAATGTCGAGCTGAGCATCCTTTAACGTTCACTTGACTTTTTTCTTTGGCTGACACAGTAAGAGGTGAGAAATTGCTCTTCCATCAGCTGTAATCCCCACGCCCAGCATCCTGTGGCTGTCGCAACACGTGGAGGAGCTGTGCTTGGTAAAGCCTGTGGCAAATCTCAGCGAGTAGTTCCCTTGCGGTTATTGAGGCGCACGTGTGAATCCTCTGCTAAGACTTGCTAGGACCTCTTTCCACGTGGTAAGGAAGGTCTAGAGGCTTCTTGTCAGGAACGAGGCGAGCGTTTGCGTCTTTCTCCTGCTGTTCTTCGGGGATTGCAGAGCCGCCGCTATGTCTGCGACGGAGAAGGTTGATAAGAACAGAAGAACTGCTTTGTTCAGGGCTCAGTCAGAGGAAAGCCTCTGCACACCCCCTGGGCTCGTGCTCCAGAACCTGACTGCAAACTCCTGCACCACGGTGCTGGTCTGGAGGTCTGAGGTTCTTCAAGTTACAGGGCCCGCTTCCAAGCGAGCATCCTGGGGAAAAGAGATCTTCTCTGGAATTTTCATTACTTTGGGGAAATCCCTGTGTTCCTCTCCGCCCGGGCAGCAGAGGGATGCTCTGTGTGCAGCGTGGGTGTTGCGGGGGCAGAAGGTCCCGTTCACGCGCTCCATGTGGTTTGGTCTCCTCGTGTCGGGTGCGTGTGCTGACTCTGCCTCCTGCCCTGCCTCCTGCCCGCCAGGTTACCGGCTTCCTCCGCTCAGGGTCCTGTCAAATCCTCTTCAGTCTGTGCAGTGCAGGTGGACAAAAACTGTCTCGAATCAAAAACCTCAACAGTGGGACTTGTCTTTAATAAATGGCCAGCCTGACCAAATACCGCAAAGACTGAAGTGCTGGAGACGTGTTCTGAAAACTTAGAGGAGCTCAGGATTTCCTTTGTGTAGTCCTCCTTACCTGCCTAGATGAGCTCGTAGTAACCCAGCGTGTGAACTTGGCATTGTATGCTTAAAAGTGAAGGAGCCATTCCCCGTGCTTGTTTTTCCATATCTTACTAACCTCATTTCCAAAGCAGCGGTTTCCAAACTCCAGGTCAAATTCGCTCTGACTCAGACCTTGCCTAGCTCTACTTCGAGTAGCCGAAATGCCCAGCGGGGCGAGGGGAGTGTGTCAGGCTGTGCTGAGGATGAGCAGCGATGCCCAGCTTGTCATTCTCAAGTTTGGTTTGGGAGTTTGCTCGAAACTTGGCAGCAGCCTCATTTCTGACTTAAAGAGCCACATCGTTACCAAGCCTTAAAGAAGACGGGGAAGTAAGAGTGAAGCCTTAGTAATGACGCCACTGCTGCTGAGGTTATACCATCTCTTCGGTTTGGCTGCCGTTGGCGGCTCAGCCCCCTGGAGCAGCTTTTACAATCTTAAGCATCGAGTCAAGACCTAGCCCGTAAGTGTCATCGAAACCAGGCAGGATTCGTTCGGTGGAGTAATTCGTCACGTTGCAACTTGGAGTCCGAACGATCCGTCTCAAAATGTTAAGGAGGATCGATTTTCCTACTGCTTGGCTTTGCCGTGCGTGTTTCTGCAATCACCCGAGGCGAGATCCCAGCTGCGGTAGGACCTGACGTGGGTCGCAAAGTCTGAGTTTGTGCATCTTCGAAGCTGTTCAGCGGCAGGGCTCGCAGATGTCTCTAGCTGAAGGAGAAGCGCCCGAGGAGCCACCCCTCGCTGCGGTTTTGTTCTTTGGAGCAGGGTGCCTGGAATAGCTTCAGTCATCGCTGGACCGTGTTCTTGAATTGCAGTGACAATCAGGATCGTGTTATATTTGGCTCTTCCTCTGCTTTTTAATGTTGGGAGGGGTTTTTATTATTATTATTATTATTATTTAAGCTGTCATATAAGCGAGATGTTTGCTCCAAACTGAGTTTTACCAACTTGTTTCCTTTTCCCAAACTTCTCATCCAAATCTGCCATCCAGGTGTTGGTTTTGTACCCTTACTACGCAAGCAGCTTTTATTCTGCTCGCCCTGGTAGTGGTTTGGGTTGTAGGGGTTGTTTTTTTTAATACAGCATCCCTCTGAAATACGGTTAATTAGAACAGCTTATTGGAAAAAATCAGTCTGGAATTTTTCCCGCGCTGCGAAACAAAATGTAGTAGGAAGCCTTTGGATCGGAGCTGTGGATGATATTTCCTCCTTGGCAGTCCCGCTAATCGTCGCTGACAGATATTTCTTCCAAAGAGATCGTTCTGCGTGGACGACACTTGGCAGAGGGGTCGCCTTGGCAGAGAAGCGGGACAATCAGGGGGTCGGTTGCTTCTTTTTAAAAGCAGCTTTTTTGGTTTTCCTGCCGGCGTTAACGGCTGGAGGTGTAAGGGGTGTGCGTCTGCTGGAGGGAAGGCTCTGCCCGTTAGACTGCTGCGGTCGGGGAGAGGAGATTTCATGGTTGCTCACACCCACTGAGCACCTTGCGAGTGGCTGGTGGCGGGGCTAACCCGGAGCCTTTTTCCCATCGCTTCCCCAGAAGGGACCAGGGGGAGGATCGGGGAGACGCAGAGCCTTCCCCAAGACACGTTGTACAGCGCTGGAGGTCTCTGGTCCCCTCCGCAAGCCCACACTCCTCTCCATCGCTAGAAACTGCTCACACCTATAAGCGTGAGTGCGCCAGGAAAGGTGAGCATCAAGGGGGATGGTCAGTACGTGCCTGCCCCAAGCCCTCCTGACTCGGAAAATCAATCACGAAGTGACGTATCGACAGCGGTTTGCTCCTCCTCTGCTCGCTGGCAGACCCCGTGCTCTGAGCACACTTGAAGCACTCCTGTTGCACAACCCAGCTGCTCCGGCCGCTACCTGCAACCACTGCCTCGGGGCAGGACAAGCGGCCTGGCCGGTGAATGCAGGGTTGGGAAAGGGGTTGAGGCTGCGACGTGTCGTGATTTGGTAAAAATAAAACGAGTTGTGTACTTAGGAGTGGAAAAGAACGTCCGGAAACCAGTTTAGTTCCGTGTTTGTTTGCAGGACCAGGTTTATATTGGGCATATTGAGTGTTTACGAGTCCCCTTTGCTTCAGTGTGAGTTTGAAGGGCAGGTCCTCAGCTGCCACACGAACATCGTAGCCCCAAGTGGGGTCAGGGAAGACTGTGAGACCCTTGTTGTGCTCTGGTTTGTTCTGTGATTGTTTCTATGATCGCCAGCGTCCTGGGCTGTCTTGCAGCCAAATCCTTACAGCTCAGGCTGCAAGAGAGGAGCTTTTGTTACGTGGGCAGGGATTCGTTTGTCCTATATCGTAAAAGCCGTGGTGTTGCATCCAGGGTAATGTAAGGATATAAGAAAAACGATGTTTGTGTGATACCAGCTTCCAGAGCTGAAAAAACCCTGTAAACGTTGGGGTGCGCAAACTAAAACTCATCCCTTTTTCCATTTTATGTATAATAAAGTATCCTTCCGCTCTCCCAAATCTTGATTATCTTGCATTTATCTTGCCCTTAACTCGTACAGTGTTATATCCCTTAACATCCTTGTGGGTTTTTATGAGTAAGTAGACATATAAATGTGTAACTTAACAAACAATACTTTTGAAATGGTGTGTTTTACCAACACGGGACACATTCTACTTACAGATGTGTCTAAAAGCAGTTGTTTGGGCAACGTGCCTTTTTTTCCCCCTTCTGTTCCTTATCTGTCCTTCGAAATAATCAGTGTGTTTTTAAACTAAGGGGAAGGTCTGAAACATTTGCTTTGGCATTTGCTTCAATGATATGATTGTGGTTGGTTGGTTTGATTTCCTCAGTAACCAAAAAAACAAACCAGAAGCAATTTCTCCTTCATCATCTAATTAAATGCAAACAGCCTGTGTACTTTTTGTACACGCTCTGAAGTTCGCGCCATAAATTTCCACCCTGTTCCTAAAGCTGCCGGGCTGTGCACCAGTGGAAATGGGGTATTTAATCCGCTTCAGCATTTAATGTGACGTGCCAGATTTGGGTAAAATTCGCGTAAGAAATCGCAGCAACTTTATAAGAGGCTGGCCAGTCTATTTATTAAGTTATTAAGGTTTAATGTGCGAAATATTAGAGAAAGAGAAACCGTGGGTAATGGGTGTGTATCGAAACAATCCAATATTAAAAATACTAACATTTCTTTATGTATTTTACTGATCCATGCCAGATTTCCCTATGGATTCTAATAACGGCAACTGTAGAGGCGCCGGCATTGGTAAGTACACTTCTATGAAAGCGCGTTAATAAGTTATAGTATATCAAATCCTTTTAATATGTGCTTAAGTAAGAGGGGTGCTAAGTGATGTTTAAATATTTGGTCTCGTCTGGGAATCGCGTAGCCTGTGCATTCGTATCCTATGGGCTGGTGGGGTTTGGGGCTGGTCAGCCCGTGGACCTCTCAGCATCCAACTCAGTGAACTCTTTAGCCCAAATTCTAGCTCTCTTCTGCTTTTGTCAGGGCAAAATTTCCACCAGGTCAAGAGGGCTGTGCTGTTTTTCGTTAATAGTTTTGTGTTGAACCAAAGTGAGAATGATCATTAAATGGATTTTCACTGTGCAGAACTATTGGAGATAATGGCTCGTTCTGGCTTGGAAGTCTGCAAATTAAATTCAGTGCTCTTTGTAGAAAACGCCAAAACTCCCATTAAACTGAGGAGGTTAAGGCTGAGACCTGCCGAGACTGGTTTCGTTCCAGCAGATCCTCTGCTGCTTTTTATTTGTCTTCTGTTTTTTCTGGAACCGAGTAAAACCCCTTGAGTGTCTTCACTAGTCTTAGGCAATGCAAAGAAGCAGAGCCCAGGTTGGTGGCTGATAGATGATAGCAATGTAAATTCGGGGCTCAGGCAAGCCAATGACTGCAGCTTACCTTGGATTTTATTGCGATTCCTCCAGAAGTTTTCCTCTTAGGCTTTTGTCGAGGTGACAACGCTTGGAAACCTTGCGTTGTCACTCGTGTCCGACCTTCTCCAGAGGTGTTGGTAAGCTATAGAGTGCATTTTTATTACTCCTATTAGTCTCCTCTTAGCTTTAAGCCATTTTCAGTTGTGTGGCAGTGAGGAACTGTGGATTTCAGACCAGTGACTGTTCAAAGAGCATGCCAGCTCCACGTGGAGGATGAAAGTAAAGCTGGATACCTTCAGCATCACCTTCGATCAGAAATACGAAACGTATCTGTAGCCCTGCCTGTCCCTGGGGGTGTAGATACACGCATACATAAGGTGGCACATTTTTTGGTAGCAGTCCGTGGGGAAAACCCTTTTCCTGCATAGTCCATTGTTTTGAGAGAAGTTTTCAAAGGTGCAGACTTTGAGTTTTTGTTAGCCCTATGCCGACTTGTATTACAAAAAGAATATTTAATGGCAAAGTTGGCTGAGATCTCAGTCAAAACTGGTGTGAAGATCTGCTGCCTGTCTTGGTGCTGGGGGTGTGATGTTGCTGAGGCCTCAGAGCTCTTCTGGTGGTTGTGGCAGCTTCAGAGGAGACTCTGAGGTAAGATGGGGCTTTCCCTCAGCATCGAGGTGCAGTGCTTTTTTATTACCATCTTTTGTGGGTGTTTCCCACTCCCTGGGGTAAGCCAGAAACGTGCATCAGTCAAACCTGTGTTCTCTAACACTCGCGTTGTGCTTCCTTTGAAAGTCACCGTAACAGGAATTGAGAGGGGGGAGTTAGTTCTAGCTGTGCAACTGACTTTGTAACTGACCTTGGCAAGTGCCTCTGTGTTAGTTTCTGTGTCTCCGAATAGCACTTAGGAATAATGCAGCATTTTGTAAAGCATTTGGAAACGTAAATTTGAGAAGTGCTAGGGCGACTAGATGTCCTTCCTTAAGAGCATGGGCAGGTCTATAATTCGCTTCTAGAGCAGGACTGAGGAAGTCTATTCCTCAGATTAATAAAATAATCCAACACCATCTTAAAATGAGGGAAATGTGAGGCTTTATATTCTTGTCTCGCAGTTCAGGCTGTTCCATTTGACGTGTGCCACAGAGCAAAGTACCGGAGAGTGGAGCGTTCATGTGTACGACCTGCTGGCCTTGAATGCTGAGATGCCTGCGTGAGCGTGGGTCATCAGAGCACATCTTTAACGACCTGTTCCGAGGCAGCTTGTGAAATGGGCCGTAATTCGGCCTAAAGTGTATGCATGAGCTCCCACAGGCAGAAGGGGAGCCAAAAATCACTTCCCTTCTCTGCCGTTATTATTTTAAGGCAGTCTCACACAAAAGCTGAAGTCTGTATGGCTCTATATATAGACTCCCGAGGACGCGTTTGAAATTCAAGGAAACAATATACTCTTCTTTGGAAATGTTCTCTTCTTCCCTATATTGTTTTGCTTTGTTCGTATTTTCAACTACAAAGATCCTTTCAGTAGAAAATAAGTAATGATTCGGGAAGTCCGTAACCGTGTGATCCCATCGCACGTATGTAGCAAGTAAGAATTATTTATTTATTCCTGTATGTAGCAGATTCTTTTTGAGACTCTTCGTGTTGGATTTAACTAAGCCACTAGCTTATACGCGTTGGTATTTTAGAATGACGATGGCATATAGAAATAGATAGAAATAGAGAAACAGGCTGCCTTAAGTCTACTTCCACTTGAATGCAAAGTCAGGTGTCAAAATAGATGACCGTGTGTGCGTAACACCAAGACCTGCTGTTCGAAACGACTCCACCAAGCTCCAGGTAGACGCTAGCTTGAAATAACTAAATATTGGCATTGGAACAACCAGCCCTGAAATACTGGTGGTGTTAACGAACACGTGGGTCCGGAGCTTCAGCGTTAGCGCTCCCCAGGCGCTAGTGAAAATGTTTTTACCTCCGTTATTGTTCCCAGCTGCCTGGAAACTGCTCCAGGACTGAATCTTGAATTGGCTTGAGACTTTTGTCACTTCAGCCTCCAAGTCCTTTTGCTGTTGTGGGCTTCGTCGGTTGTAGTGGTTTCACTTGGGTCTGGTTTTTAAATTTCAACACGTCAAGTTTTCTCCTAGAAGCCTTTGAGGTCTCACGGGCAGTTCGGCAACAGCTTCCAACAGAACAGACGAAAATGATCGAATCACTGTGGTTGGAAAAGATCTCTAAGATCGTCAAGTCCAACCTCAACCCTGAGGGTTTTAATATTTCACTCGCCTGTAATAAACAAGTCAATGCAGTGAAGTCTTCTTGAGGCGTGAGCTTGGCGTTTTGTGGAGATTGTCACTGACCATCCGCTCTTCCCTTCCTAAACTAAACTCTCTGTTTTTCCAGAGCGCTGCAAATGCAAGCCGATAAAAGCTACTCAGAAGACCTATCTACGTAACAATTACAACTACGGTAAGAACATCCCCAGGGTCACCCCCCAACGTTTTTAAGGCTACGGTAAGGGGAGAATGTTCATGAAGAAATCCCGTGGTCCCAGTTACTGATGGTGAATCGAGCAGCTCTTATTACAGAAGGAAGATGTGGTCTGAAACATTGCCAAATTAGAAGGATGGAGAGTATTAGCTTAGTATGTCAGTGAAAGAGTGCCTCTGACCTTATTCCGTTGTCAGCACAGGCATTTGGGGGTTGTGATCATCTTCAGTGTGAAAAGTGATGTGACCAAAATGATGCCGTGGGCTGCTGTGCCCAAGCTGCCTCTTGGATTCCAGGTCCGGTACGCTCTGCATTTTCAGGAAAGGAGGTTTTCTACTAACGTTCCTGAACTACAGAGTCACTGTGGGATCTAACACACGTACTGGGTTCTTCTCGCCTATCAAAGCCAGCAGCGAGCATCTTGCCGGCTGCATTACGCTGTCAGGAACGCCTGTGGAAGGGCACAGCGTCCGTATGGTGTCTTCTCGTGTCCAGATTGCCCGGATCTTCAGGCATATCACAGCACCAGGCTGCTGCTTTTCTCCATAGTTTGTTTGGAGCAAATTAGGCCGATGGAGCCAGTGAATACCTGTCACAGGACCCGAGCAGTTTGGCCCCTCCTGTCTCCCGTTAATCCTGTGAATAGCCTTAGGCTCAGTGAACTTAAAGACTTAAATCGTGGTGGTTGCGTAATGTTTATGAAGATTATGCGTTTATACAACTCTTGTCAGCTAAGCTGCTTTTTTGGTTTGGTGTTGGTTTGGTGGGTTTGTTTGGAAGGTAATTATAGGGTCTGTGTTCCTTCGCGGGTACCTGCACATGGTGGAGAGTCACGGAGCGTGCTGTTGGTTTTGAAATCAAAGAGGTTTCAAAAAGCTTTTGGAATGGCTCCGAACTAAAGCAAGATTTTGTTTCGATACCTTAAAAGGTTTCAAGGAAGCAGATCACTTGGGGTAAATAGCGTGTATTAAAGGCACAAGTTGCTAATGGTTGCCAGCTGTGTTTGGTGTGGCCACAATACACATTGGGCGACGGTCTTTGTGGGCAATGCGTGCGAATAGAGGAGACGTGCAAGGCCGTGGTTTTATTTCTTCTGCATTAACTTTTAAAATATAGATTAGAAGAAACTGGGAATCCGGGGAGTCTGCTGTGTGCAGTGGAAAGGCACTCTTGCTTGCAGGCTGTTAAAGATGTGGCATTCCCTAGAGCATGACCTCTGGATCGGCTTTGCATTTGCATGTGGTATCAGTTCGCTGGTCACCGTGAGAGCAAAGAAAAGCGTCGCCTTTGAAAGGCAACTCCTACTCCCATGCAACTTAAGGCAAAAAGAAAGGATGAGGGAGGAAACAATTAGATGGGTCACCAGGTCAAGATCAGGAGCGTTTGGAGTTCATAAAGAGCAAAGCAGATTGGTGCTGGGTCACTGGAGGGAGAATAAAAAAAGGTAAGGGCCTGTCACGCAGCAGAAGTAGCGATATGAGAAGTTTTAAGGCGCATTTACGTTTTCCGAACGGTCAAGAGAGACAAATTAAGTTCGGTCATCTGTCCTGCACGTCATCGAAGAGGGAGCGGTTGCAGCTCGAGGGAGAAGGAGGGCGTACGAGGAATGAGTTAAACATATTGAAAGTGGAAAGGGCAAAGAAGAAAGGGGTGCTGAGGTTAAAACCCAACTTAGGACATAAATCCAACTGGTGCATAACTGCTGCTCGTGACCGTACTATTAGGGGATGTACTGAGCTACCTCTTGGTGGAGGATGAAGTAATGAAGTGAAGGGTGGGGGCAGGGCTATTGCTGGAGTTCAGCTGAGCTTTTGATGGCGGACCATGCAAAAGACTAATCCCAGAGGTCAGCAAGAACGGCGTGGGGGTGACCTGCATTATCTGCTGCTGCTAACTGCGCTCTTTGTGACTTCTCCCCAGTCATTCGGGCTAAAGTGAAAGAGGTGAAGACTAAATGTCACGACGTGACTGCAGTAGTGGAAGTAAAGGAGATCCTCAAATCTTCCCTGGTGAACATCCCAAAGGACACTGTGAACCTTCACACGAACTCCGGCTGCTTGTGCCCACCGCTCAGCGCCAACGAAGAGTACATCATTATGGGCTACGAAGATGAGGAGCGCTCCAGGTAATGCTTTCGGCGTTGTCCTTGGAGAGTATTCGTTGTCGGTCGTTGCCCTGCCCATAAAGCTGAACTCCGGGGCCGCCAGGAAAGGAAGACTTTGTGTGACTCTTATCTCCTTAATGGTATTCAGCGGGGGCAAGGCTCTCCGCAGGCGTGGAGGAGTTCTTAGTCTTGCACGTGTTGGGTTGTGCCCGTTGCTGGAGTAACTGGTTGTCTCCGTTGCGCAGGTTACTTTTGGTGGAAGGCTCCATAGCTGAGAAGTGGAAGGATCGTCTCGGGAAAAAAGTAAAGGTAAGAAAATACCGCACGGAAAGTCAAATGTTGTGGACGCCGTGAAACATCTACCTAATCCTTTCAAAATAAGGGGGGGAAATACATGTGCGGACCCCAGTGAATTAACATAAAGCATCAAAAATTAACCCGGTGTGTTATTTGCTATATTCCTTCGAAATCCGTGATGAATAGACTGAAGGGATACATTGAATTACCCTGAAGCACAGCAGTGCAGCAGCAATCCAAAACCTCTGTCTCAAAGAAGCCAGCAGTAGGAGTGCTGTAACTCTGCAAGCAAAGCGTTTCCTGTAGCACACATCCATTTAGTTGGAATTGTCATGCTAATTAAAAAAGAGGAGGGCTTTAGAGGTGTTTTCCAGACTAAATCAGAACTAAACTTTCCAGATTTAATACTCTTCTGAGTAGAGTTCTGTTACCAAATTGTGTGGGTTAGCAGCTATTTGCAATTTACCTCTCAGGCTTAGGTGAGGGAGGGATGTGGTGAGCAACTCACATCGCGGGGAGTTGGAAGCACCGAGCTCAAGTGCAAGCAGGATAGGAAAAGACGTTCTAATGTCTTCTAGTTTAAATGTATTCCAGTGCCTTCCAGGATCTGGAAGGGTTGCCTGTTGATGTTGTGAGGCACTGCGAAGTTGTCAGTGATTCTGACACTGTTAGGAGTCTCATTTTGCACGGGACATTCTTACTTGGACACGATTTCCCAGCCGTTGATGTGACAGAGCGGTTGTGCCTGTGCAAAGCGGTCTCCTCTTCCACTCGACGCTTTCTTCGAGAGTGTTAATGGTGGCTGGCAGGAAAATACTGCTCTGATTTCAAATGCAAGATTTGCTGTGCGCATTTGTCACATGCGCAGGGACTGCATGAGCGAGAAGACGCGGGCATCTTCCTCAGGTTGTTGTTTGATTTGGCAGAACCTTATGAAATCCAGGGCCACGGAACAAACACCACGCTACTACCGTGGGCTGACTCTGCTCAGTTCCAGTTCCCGGGTGGCAGTGTCATTTGTTGGGTTTTTTGGGGGGGAGCTCATTTGTTTTCTATATTTATTATCGTTGTCTTGTACTGCGCTTGGTATTCGCTGGAGGAGGAAAAGGAAATAAAGGTAAAAATAGGTGAATAGGTGATTTTTAAAAAAAATTCTTCTTCTGGAATCTCTTCTGTAATTTCTTTGCCTTTCTCTGTGCAGCGCTGGGATCAGAAGCTCCGCCACCTCGGGAAGGGGAAGGGCGAGCCCGCGCACAGCGACTCTGCTCCGAAGCCCGGCAAGCCCAGCAGCGCCCGACAGGCTCGTAGTTAAACGCGGGGTGCCGAATGTTGACATGCAGTGGACTATCTACCAAGACTTCGTTGTCGGAGCAGCAAAGGAGAAATTGCACTATTGCACGTTATATTCTATTGTTTACTATGAGATAATGTTTTAGCTTATATTAGTTTTTATTCTCCCTCTTGTTTTTTCCACCTTTTTTCGGTGTTTTTTGGGTTTTTTTCGGTTGTGTGCAAGCTCTGGAAATACATCTTCTTTTTTTCTTTATTTTTTTTCCTGTTACTAAGAACCGTAGAAAACTGCCCTTATGAGATGGGGAAGGATGAGCACGTGTTGAATTTACCTTTTAGTCTCCTGAATCATCTTAGGGAGAAAATTCTGATGCAGGCGTTGATGAGATGTGGCAAAGACCATCGCTTAAAATCATGACTCTCACCCTTTCACTCTTCCTTGGTCACCGTTCCCTGAAACTTGCTGTGTTAGGGGCAGGTTGCTACCTGGTTTTAAGCGCATAATTTTCGATTCTGAAATAGAATTCTGAAATATATAATAAAAGATGCTGAGAGAAGTGTTTTAATCGGTGCGCCTTCGTTGAGTTTTTCTACAGATAAACCGAAGTCAAACTTCAAGTGTTTCCTGTGACGAACACGGTGCGCTTGTACACGGGGGCCTGAGTTTTCCAGGGCTCTGGACCTTGCAGGAGAGGTTGTGTAATTCTGTTACTGTGGGACGTAGTTTATAACACGCTTCTTCTCTGATAACGGCAGTTTTTTTCCCCCTGTGTTCTTTCTTTTCTCTGCCGAGTTGTAGGAGTAGACTTGACTCACCAGGCCTGCTTCTCAGTACAGGTCTGCACTTTATCCTTTTTCATTTTGTGGTGTTAGCCTTAAATCTGTGCCTACGTAAACAAGTGTTCAATGCTCAGTCCAGTATGTCCAATAAAAGAACTGTAGTTGCCAACACAGACCTTATCTGACTTTTGAACCAACATCGTATATTTTATATTACTGTTGAAAATATATAAAAAAACCCCAAACAACAGACCAAACCTCACTTTTTGTGCTTTTATAGAATTCTTTGCAGGTAGCGCCGACATACTTGAAGTGATCTGGTTTTCCTGTTCTTCTGTGCTCAAAATAATCTGAAATGGGGTAAATAGAACAATAATCTTCCTTGCTATAGCCTACAGAGGGGAACCCACCCGGCTTAAAATGCAAAAGTCTGTTGGGTTCTCCGCTGTCGATATTAGGAAAGTGTTGATTTCTTGGGTAATTGGAAAACACGATGGTAATATCAACTGAGAAACATTTGGAAGTATTTATAGTAGCACTATTTTAAGATTTCCATGAATAACCAGAGGTCTCAGGGCAAGTTTTGCTTTGGGATGGATACCAAGCAAGTTGAAACGGGGGGAGCTGTTTGCTGCGGCACTCAGACTTCGATTTTGATTTTAAATTAAAGGGGTAATTTAGGGGAAAGATTGGATCTGCAGGCTAGCAGCGGACTATTAATCCTCCAGCTAGTTTAGCATGCTGCACGGGCTGGCATAGAAGTTTCGGAAGGGCTTTCAAAGAGAAAGAAGAGTAAGAATTAGGTAGACCACAACAAACTTATGTCTGCACTGTCAGCTAACAGGTAGAGGTTTACTCTATAAAATCGCTTGCAAATGTCCTGCTTCCCATCCATTCCTCTCTTAAGGGAAGACTTCGGCTTCATCTTTTCATCCCCCTAGCTGTGGTCAAAGGAAAAATAATGCCTTTGGGGGGGCAAAGGAAACAAACTAGATCTGCTTCAGTAATTGCTGAGAACTGGTTTCTGAGCATCTTCAAGCCCCGATTGTTTTATTTGCTCGTGCCCATTCTTCATGTGACCGACAAGTTGGTGACCAGAAAGTGAGGTAGGTGTTTTTGGTGCCCTTAACCGCTGCTGGTGAGGAGGGGAGGGTGTGGTGGCGTCCTCTGAAGGAGAGCGGAGGTGCTGGTGGTGGGTTTGCTCTCCTGCGCCACACCAGCCGGGAGGATTGCTTGCCTGTCCCTCTGCCCTCAGCTAAGGGATCAGTTGAAGAGGTAAGGGGGAGCTCGTTGGGATGTGTTCACCTCGGTGAGAGCAAAGTCTTGGCAGCAGTCACCCAAAAGTCTCCCAGGTGACTGAGCAGTAACCACGTTGGGTTGAGGAGCAGCTCGGTCTGGCTGGGGCTGTTGAATGGAGAGGTTTCCCATACAGCAACCGCTGGCATGACTGGGAATCCGTGTAAACCCATGTGCTCTGAGCTGCTCCCTTCAGCTCTCCAGTCGGAGTTTGATACTGAGAGTGTGTGTACTGGAGGAGTCTGGTCTGGGAGCAAGTGTGTCTGTGCTCACTGCAGCGATAACGGCATCTGCCCTCGGGTGTCGCCGGGGATGAGAAGCAGCTGTTGCTGTAGTACCCCATAATGTGGCTGTGAAGTGACCCTGCGGCTTGTGCAGGGCTCCGCTCTCAGCGCAGCCTGCGCTGCTTGCTTCAGCAATAAAAAGACCTTGGATGTCTGTAGAGCACTGGCTGCACCAAAGCTTCTAGGCTGGGCTCTGAAGGCGTGTCCCTTTAAAATGACTGTCCACGCGCCGGAGGGAGCGCTGGTTCCCCTCGTTCTTCTAAACTGGGATAAAGGCAACGTACAGCTTTTAATCTGCCCTGTTTACCTGCAGTGAAACCGCTGGAGGGTCACCCTCAGTCTCTTGTGAAAAACTTGGGTAGCTGTGGAAGGGGGAGTGCCCTGTAGTCATTAGGAATGTTTCCTTGTTTCGTTCCAGAACCGGTTAGTTTGGAGGCAGCACCAAAATCCTCCAAAAGGAGGGCGAACAAAGCGGCGTGGGGCAGCCGGCGTGTGGATCGTGTACCAAGCGTGGTGCGCATACCTACGCGTGCCCACGTGACCGAGTGTCACGGGAGGTATAGAAGGGTTGATTAAAACCATACCTTCCCCACATCTGGGTTGTATTAGTCCGGAGAGGAAAAATATGCAGCTTAAAATCTCTGTGGGTAATTAGCCTGACATGTCGCTTATCAGAGGGCACTTTTTCCTAGCTCGGCTCAGCAGACGAGAAAGCCGGAGGAATAAACACCCAACTTGCTTATTTGCAAGCAACGTCTCTAGTTTCTGGCCGGGGGGTTGACTCGTGGTTTTAATAACTCGGCTCTGGGCACGTTGGCAAAGGCATGAAAATACCAGAGATCTGTTTTCAGCCTGGGCATTATTATTTTGCTGTAAATTCCCTCCCGTTAGAGCCCGATAATCAGCAGAGCCCGTATCGTGAGAACAACTTTGACGGTCATGCTAATGAGAGGAGCAGAGTTCGGCTGCGCGGGGTGGCGGGGAGAGAAGCGCCGGTAGCAGTAGGCAGCTGGAGGGCCTCCTGCTTTCAGAAAGCCTTTGTTCGGAGGAAAATGCAAAATCAAGATCCTCGGGGGGATGCGGCCGTGGAGGGGAGGGGGGGGGGGGGGCAAGTGGGAGATGTCAGCGTTTTTAAATGGGGGATAAGGTATCAAACAGACTCTGTAATAAGGCTCAGCCGAAATCACAGGGGGTTTTGTAAGATTCCAGTGTATCGAGACGAAGAAAAGTATCAGTGGAGCGTAATATCGGTAATGGGATGGACTGTGTCCACTCCAAGAGAATCCAGCGCCTGCTGGGAAGAGGCAGGTTGGGAGGCACCCCGGCCTTGGGGGCTGCCAGTGTCTCACGGATTCACAGAATGTTGGGGATTGGAAGGGCCCTCGAAAGCTCCTCCAGTCCAATCCCCCCATCGCCGGAGCAGGATCACCCAGACCAAGTCCCACAGGAACTCGTCCGGGCGGGTTTGAAACGTCTCCAGAGAAAGAGACTCCACAACCCCCCTGGGCAGCCCGGGCCAGGCTCGGGCACCCTCACTGCAAACAAGTTTCCTGCGTGTCGCTGCTCTTGTGTAAGATACCAAAATTCGTACCTTAAAGCATTTGTAGATTATAAACTCGGAGGGTAAATGAACGAGATAGAAGCAATGAATGAACAAGTGACTGGGGAGGCAATACAGCTGTCGATGCTCAAATCCAGCTGTGCGGGGGAGAGTTACTGGCCACTATTGTTTCCCTTCCCTCGCGTGAAATAACCCAAATCCCACTCCAGCTGGTAATGGCTGCTTGTGGCACAGTCCTGCCAGTCTGCAGAGCACGTGGAGTCGGCACCCCGGCCTTGCCTCCCCACCCTCTGGCAGTGCCACCGCGGAGCTTATAAATAATGTTAACAAGTCCTTCGCTTCATTTATAGGACGGTGCGACAGTTCTCCATCCTTCGGGAGAGAGCTTAGGAAGCCGTTCTGCCATCCTTGGAGCGGGGATCTTCATTCCCTCGGTACCAGGTTATTTGGTGATCATTCACCTTGGCCCGTGCCGTTGGAGCACAGGTAGGTGCGGATTCCGATGATGCTGTCTTGCTGGCCGTGAGCCGTGGCCAGCACATTCTTTGCATGCTTTGCACGCCTTCGGCAGGAAAATGAATGAACGGAGAATGGAGAACCAAAAGTAAACCATCCCTGCGGTGCAGCGGCCCTTTGCTGAGCTCGCTGTGGATGCTTGCTGCACCACGGGAGTAACCAGGATGACACCAAAAAGAAGTGAGTCCAGAAAGCCGCGTTGCCTGTAACATCACTGACCGGGCACCACTAGCACCGAGATCAGCAGCGAAACTCCTCGGCCTTGGCCCTCCTGATCAAAATGTTCTTTGTCTTTCAGGAGAGGAAAAAGCAGCTCTGTCCCCTGGAGGGTTCTTGGGTGAGATGTATTTGCCCGCCCCTCTGACCTGTCAACCCAGGTTAAGCCCTGCCTGATTCTCCCCACGCCTCCCAGCCGTTGGAGAGCACCAGCCCCTGCTCCAAACCTGGAGCTGTCTGGCGTGAGGCTTCCCAGATCTGCAGTACACCTCGAGTTCTCAGCTCACGCTGGAGGAATGCGTATAGACACCGAATTGTCTAAGCCACGCTAGGAGCAGCAGCTGGTTTGATGGGCAGCTTGTCTCTGGTTATGAAATAGGGCAGGTGAGGATGTAGGAAATCCTGCGGCTGAATTACTCCCTTCATAATTCCCTACGAACGAGCTCAGGTTATGCAATGAGACCCAGAGGAAAGACCTCACGTCGGTTCCAGCTGAGCCCACTGCCGTGATCCGCGGTTGGGCATGGAGAACTGGGTAACTGCTTGGTTCACAAAGCAGCTCTAGGTGCCTACACGAGGCCCAAATCAGCCTTGCCGTGCAAGAGAGATTATTAGCTTAGAAGTAATCCCGTGCTGGCAGAGATGGTGCTTTGCACCAGCCGACTGTCACCTCATCCGCTGCAGGGCTTGAAGGCTTCGGTGAATGACAGCGAAGGGAGAAGAAGGGCTGTTGGAAATGAGGTGTCAGGAGGAAGGCAGCAGGACGTACTTGAGGCTCTGTGCTTATCCCAGCTCAAGGTGGGACCCTGCAGCAAGTGGGATTTCTGACGGGTTCGTCTTAGCTTTCTGGCTGTAAAACAAGTTAGGCATTAGGAGGAAGGGCAGTGAGACACTGGAACGGGTTGCCTGGAGAAGCTGTGTATGATCCCTCCATGGAAATGTCCAAGGCCAGGCTGGATGGGGCTCTGAGCAACCTGCTGTAGCGGGAGGTATCCCTGTCCAGGGCAGGGGGGTTGGAACGGGATGAGCTTTGAGGCCCCTTCCCACAGATTCAGTTCTCCTGTTAGAAGGATTTGTGTGCAGTTAAGTGTGGTTTGAGATAGGAGCCCTGAAGAGGTTCTGATCCCGGGATCCTGTACAGTCCGTCGGGAAGGCTGAAGCTGTTTGTCCACCGTGTGGACCTGTTTCTGTCCCAGGTGGTGCGTTTTCTTACGGCGCTCTCTTTGCGTTGCTGAGATGCAGAAATCAGGGTGGGGGGTTTTTGTTGCAGCTTGAGCATCCGTAAGTGGACATTGGTCACCGGCTTCTACATCCATAATCCCACCGTGTTTTCCTACTGGGAGGCTGTTAGTCTGAGTGCCTGTTCCTTCCCACAGCACGAGATAACCAGGCTTCTCCATCTCATGCTCTAGTCTCCGTCACCCCAGGGACTTCACAGAAAGACTCCCGATTTCCTCCACTGCCCCTCACTGGTGTTGTTTTCCAACTCCTCTGGGCCTTGCCGAGACTTTACCCCGGCGCCCTCGCTCCGACATCCCATTTTACGTTTCCTGCGGGCTTCCTTTCTGATACAGGCTCCCCTCCTGTTTGCCGCTGGATGCTGGGCTTGCTTTCCCCCTTGCTGCTCTCCCTTTCTGCTTCCCTGCGACTTTGTGCCCTGCTCTCCCCTGCCTGTTTCCTGGCTGCTTATCTCCCTTTCTTCCGCTCATTGTCCCCTGTTCCTGCAGCTGGAACCAAACCTCCCGCCGGCTGATGGGTCATTTGCTTCCTCCCATCGCCTCGTGTCCCCTTTCAAGGTGGTCTGTGGGGATCAGTTACAGGGGACATTGCCCAAGCTTTGGAGAATTTAAACTGAAATGCCCAAGAGCCCTCGGTGCATCACTGACCCTGCGGCAACCCTCGTGACTGAACGTCAAATTTCTCCCCCCCACGCCCCAGATTGCCAAGAAATTAAAGTGCCGGAGCTGCTGAGAGAGAGAGGTCTGGCTTCTCCTCGCCTGCGTGGGTGGACAAAGTATTCTTCCTTAGCTTTGCCCCTGGAAATAACTGCGCCTGAAAGCAGAGCACAAAACAACACCAGCCCCTAAACAGCTGGTATTTAATATTTCAGGCTGTGAAACTATTCGGTTGCTAAATATTTCAGCCCGAGGCTCACAGCTTGGCAATGGAGAGCCAGGAGTTATTAGGAGAAGTATTGGGCAGCCTTAAATATCACGGAGCAAGACGCCCTTTGGCTGGTGTCTAAGTACTGAGTAACCCATTGCCCAGCACGGCTGGTTTCTTCTCAAGTGCGAAACGCAGCACAGGACGTTCTTCACATAGCACTTAAAGGAAAAGAAATAAAAAAAATTAAATAAATACGTTGGCGTTTGCCAGTCGCATTTCATTCTGTGGTTTTAGCACATTCGTTCTTTTTCAAGGTCCCTGTGTGTCTGCAGCTGGCAGGAGGGCTGGCTCTGGACGGGGCTGGGGAGGTTCTTCAGGCCACGAGTTCTGCTGCGAAGAGGTTGCCGTCCGTCCAGCGTGTGGCTGCTGTGACAAGGGTTTGGTATCAGCTGGAGCCCAAAGCATTCTTGCGCCTTCCAGGTATTTCTGGGTGTGGTTCAGAAAGCCAAGAAGTGCAGTTTTACCTTCAAGGGCCCTGAAGATCAGTCAGGCTTTGGGTCCTACTTGAAGTCGCATAGTAAATGGGAAGCAAATGCCGCTGCCCACATTCCTGCCATCCTTATCCCGAAAACAGGTTAACTCAAAGGTCTTTAATCCTTGAATTCTCATGCTGAATCCCTGCTAACCCTCTCTTATCAATTGTAAAGTCTCTGTTAATTCCCAGAAGACTCTTTGCCTCCCTTCAGCTAGAATTCTTTTTCTCTTTTGATGTGTCTGTCCCCGTGATTTGCATCTCCATCTCCTTGAGAATCTAGATGTCTCTGGAGCCTGATTTACATTTGTGACTGAGGCTTTGTGAGGGCTCCCAGGGAATATGCGTGATGAACCCAATGGTGAATAGGTCTAGGGGCTCTCGCTCGCCATTCCCTGCCCTGCTGGGACCAGCCAGATGTTTGGCTCCAGGAGGGTTCATTTGTCTTCGTTGGGCACTGCTTGTCAAGAGAGGGGAAAGTTTCTCCAGTGAATGGGGTGAATGGAAATCACGGGAAGCCTCTGAGCATCAGCTACGCAAGACTGATGGGCACCCTCTATTGCTTTCAGCAGTTAACTTGGAAGGACTCCCCCATCCTGAAGATCGACTCAATGCACACCCTAAAGCCTGGCCAAACCTTTTTGTCCGCTCCCGTTGACTGACCTGAATACGACTGATATTCAGTGCGGGCTTTTAAAGGCTGCAGTTTCAGCAAGGAAGGAGTTAAGCTTTTCTGCCTGGGAGCGAGGAAATTCTTAGTTTTAGTGCAGGCATTTTTGTAGGGTTAGAGGGTTGGATCGACCCTGGGGAATTAATTCATACCCTCCGCGCACTAGAAGGAGGATACACACCGTCGCTAACAGATTTGCCAAAGACAGTTTCCGAAGGAGCCAGGAGACATGTCTTTGCATTCAGCTGGATTTCAGAGTATTTTACTCTTGGAAGGTTGGGAGGGAAAGGTAAATGTCAGGGTATTTCTGTCCTTGCCAGCATGTTCGTGGAAAACCTATCTGACAAACAGCTTTCCCCTTCACTGCTCTCAGTCCGTGCTCCCTCCCTCTCCAACCAAAGATCCCATTCAGCCCCTCGGGGCTCTCTTCGTGCACCCTTCTCCAGAGAGTGTCCAGGAGCACAGTTCCCCTTCCCCCCGCTTCTTTTTTTTTGCCATCCCTACCTTCCCTAACACTTCATATCTCTCCCCTTAGCTCCATGTGCTCCACTAAACTTTTGGGCAATGCATCTTCCTTACTGCACCTCTTGTCCTCTCCTGGGCATTTCTTTCTGTGGCCGTTCCCAGGCCGGGCAGGAATCCTCCTCTGCTCTGTGCAGCTGCGAGCCACAGCTGCCTCTCAGCTTCTGCTCCTCTGCTCAGCTCACGGCTTCATCACGGCCATTAACAACCCCAGAAGGAAGATCCACCAGTGCGGCAGGTTCCCAGCCTGTGTCTGCAAGCCAGGCTGAAGGAGGATATGGTGGGGAGGGGAAGGAAGGACCAGCAAGTCATTAAGAAGATGAAAAAATACTATTTTTATTTTTTTTTCCCATTTCTCTGATTAGGAAAAAACTCATCCCACAATGGACATTTTGCAGAGGCATCAGAGGAATTATCGCATTGTACATCAGGTCCTACAGAGAAAGTCATCAGCACCTTAAGCTAGCTTATTACAAATCTCTTTTACCTCCTAACTGTTTCTAAATTGCTTCCTTTTAGAGTATCTTAAGACACGCAGGGGATGCCTGTAGAAGATAACTCATTTCTAGTATTGTTACCCAGAGATGTATTTCAGTGTCACGTCATCACTCTTGGAAAGTGCATCTAATTAACTTTCTGTACGAAGAGAAACATGCGTCATTGTTACGGACGTGATGTTACCAGGTGCTGTGCTCGGCAAAATGCTAGAGGTCTTCTTGGGTTTGCTGGGACGCGTGCAGGAAGCTTTCCATGCCTACTGAGTCGAAGCTGGCGTGCGTTACCCAGCTGATTCCTCCCTGACAGTGGTCTTCTCCTGCCCGCAGTCTGCTTTTTTTAAAGTAGTACCTCTCACAATGATAGCTGTAATTTGACAAGACTTTATGAAATCCTTTTGGATGTCTCTCGCGCTTTTAAAAAGCCTTTTGCTAATCCATTTGAGAGCGGGAAAGAGTCCAGGAAAGTTGCTGATCCCACACTCAGACCTACCCTGCGTCCAGCTCTTTGGGAAGAGAAGCCTGATTTCCATCTGATGTCAGTGCCTGATGACTTCCACATGCCCCGTATTTTAAACAACTTAATCTGATCATATTCTAAGAGCGTTTGTTTGGACTGTGGCTGATTCCGTATCAGGAGTCATTCGATACTCGTTGGCGGCGTGTGGAAAAGATGGGTGCGTGACACTTCCACCTAGAAACTCAGCTGATGTAGATTCTTTTCATGCCGTTGTAAATGACACGGTTTGCATTAGTCTCTCCTTAAATTCCACACTTTCGGAGGTAGACTTTAGCTTTTTATTACAAAAAAAATAATTTAAAAAAGTATGTAAAACATAGAAAGACCCATCTTCTGCAGTCAGTTAAGGGAATACACTTTGAATCACCCAGTAAAAGAAATGTGCTTGGTTGCCTCAGTACAGAACTTTGAGAGTCAAGCAGGTTTTTCAGATGAAGAGTCCATTAATTTTAGAATATATGGGGTTGGGGGGAGTGGGGGGTGTTTGAGACAGATAGGAGAAAATTGTAATGTGGCTTGAAATGTTGTAGTCCAATCCGAAAATGGAGGAAGGAACTATACGCTAATATATTATTCCAGGGATGCGTGCAACTCCGACAGACACAAATTCATACCTCTAAGAGGAGTCTGACTTCTGCCAATCCATTACTTGGGCTGATGTTGTCTCTTAAACAAAGGAGGAAACCTCAGGAACCTCAGAAGATAAATCCTTTTCTTCCTCACCAACAAAAACTGGGTTTCAGCGTTGAAGCGTGTCCAAAACCACGGCTCAGGGTCAGAGTAATACAGTAGGGATTTGTTACCTCAGTGTCTCAGTATATCTTGCTCCTTTCCAGGAAGGCAAACTAAGTCCATGTACTCAGTGTTGGCACTGCAGCCAAACCTCGGTGCCTCAGACTTTGCTTAGGATCTGCAAGGACCGCTGCCAGAAGGTCTAACAACATCAAGAAACGATGCAGGGATTTCTTCCGTATCTCTGTGACATTAAGCTCTACCTAGGCTGATCAAAGGCAGGAGAGCATGGGTAGCGCTCTGAGGAGAACCAGTGCTTCCTCAGGAAGGTGGCAGGAGTATGAGCACGGCTGCTGCTGGGAGATTATTTTGCTGTGAACTGTTTGTCTTTTTCCAGGCTTCGTACCAGTACAGAGAAGAACTTTATTTAACAAACCTCTTATCTTGCAGCGGACCCCAGATAACATCTCGCAGTTTAAGTGGCACCTCCAGCCTCAAAGACTTTACAGTCTGATACCAACTTACGTTCAAATTTTAGTCGTAATAATTGTCTTTGTATCAGAAATTAACTGAGCAACACAAACAAGTGTGTGCTGACCTACTCTGTTTAAATCAGCTAGTTTAGGCTGGTTTAAACAGCAGATCTTAATGAGTTTTAGCTGAGTTTTTGACTGGGACATCCAGCTGATGGTGAGGTGGGGCTTGTCTTGCATGATGAACTCTTCCATGGGCAGAGCTGGATCTAAAGAAGGACATGGTGTTTAGCGGGACCCCACAGGGCTTCTTAAAAATATCTGACATATCCTTTTCTTGGAGTTGCCTCTGTAATGGGAAGACAGGGTCCCAAGTCTCAGATGATGTTTCTCGGTGATTTTTATAGATCAGACCTGCAGTCAAAATATACAGACCATAGGAATGGCATAAAAAGGTCTTCAAGTGCATATTAAGCTTGACACAAGTAAAACGAATTTGGAACTGGAGTTTCTGACTCACTATGCTTCATATCTTAATCCTTGCTCTCTGGATACGTCACAGTTTGGGGCCAAGGCACCCCCCAAATCTGGAACAGAACGCTCTCTGTCCCTCCCCAACCAAAAAGGGAAGAAAGGAAATAAA
>WEIS01080772.1:0-19284 GCA_013389965.1 Todus mexicanus
TTTTTTTTTTTTTTTGACAAGGGGAAATGAAGAATTTTCCATTTTAATTTGAAAGGCCTCTACCTTATTTAGCTCCTCTTCTAAAAGGATTTCTTAAAAGGAAGTCATAAAGCAGTTGAGAGCTTCACCCCCTGTGGTTTATGCTAATAAAGCAACGGTATAGGCAGGAAAGGCTTTCTAGCTCTTTCTGCTATACATGTTAACTACCTTGAGAAAACCAGTAATTTGTCTCAGCATTTCACTGGGTATTGCCCATTGTTTCTCACCCATGAAGAACACACAAGAAAACATGCAATTCAAAAATTTAATATTGAACCAGGCAATAAGAATGAAAAGTCCACTCCCTAGAAGGAGTAACTGTACACAAAATAAATAAGTTACAGTTTAAACAAAAGCACAACTGGCTTTTTAAAGTGCATGTGTATAAGGCCTTTAGCCTGTGAACTCCATTGGCTCAATGTAAAAAAAAATAAAAATTATATACATACAGATCTGTCACATGCGCTTAAGGACGAAGAGCAACTGGCTCAGCTCAGAACAAAGCACCAGCTTCATTGCCTAGAGCCAGCCAAGCTTCACACCGAGCTGAATCACAGCCACATTCCTCTGTGCCTGTTGCATACACAGAGAACTGTCTCACACTGGCAGCTGTAATGGACTATCACTCCAACTTCACACTCATTCCTCAAGAGCTCCACATTTAGTCCGGACAGTATTTTTTCCAGGCAGTAAAAAAACCCCCCACAAATTATTTGTAATTAGGTATGTTTACACCCTACGGACAATAGTTTTGCATACAAAAAGTCTGGTCAAGTTGTCAGCAGTAACACAGCTAATAAAAAAAAAAAAAAAAGACCATTGTTTACAGTCTTGATACCCAGTCATGTCCACTTATTTTACACTTATTTTTACAGAATTTCATGTTTGCTTATTTGTTTTGAAATACAAGCGAAAGAGTTCCACTGTGGAATAAAATTAAACAGACACATCATGCTATCCTTCATCCATATGAAAACAAGACTGGAGTGGTTACTTCTAAACACTGAACTGCAGTTCAGGGTGTTTCCCTGCTCAAGTACACGTGGAGTTACAGCTAAAAAGTTGTTTCTGCACAACTGAAAGCCACATCTGTCCAGCTGGAGGAAAGGCAAACTGAAAGATTGTTTTATTTACTGAAGAGTTCCTTTTCCATATGAAAACACTTGTTCTACAAGTCATACCCTAGAACTATTTCAAGAGTTTGGGGGCTTTTTCCTCTTCCAGTCTGCCACCATTCCTTTTTTAAGCAACCGCTTGAAAACTCCTACAGCCATGCAAAAGACTACCCAAACCACCATCCTTCTTTCACAGTGCCTCGGATTCTAGATGTGCTAGTGTTAAACGCTCCAGCCTTCAGTCTCAGGCTAAATGCTGGAAGGACCAACAGCCCTGCTGTCAAACAGAAGTGACAGTCCTCACTTTGGCAGACAAAGCTTGCTTAAACCGTCTCTTCAGATCCTGCATGTTGGGTGATTTTGGCCGTGGAATAAGAGAGGTTCTCCTTCTCTCAGGGGTGCTGGTTGTTTGCTGTTTGCTGACTTCTTTACAGAGGAGGTGGAAGGCATTGAAGATGTCATTATAGTTTTCACTGACAGATACTTCGTAGAAAGTACAGCCCAGCATGTTGGCCAGCTGAAGTCCATGCTGTGGCTCCACCTCTTTGATATGCAAGAGATCAGCCTTGTTTGCAACAATGACAACAGGGACCGCGTTTCCTGGATGCAACTGTCGAATGTGATGGTAAAGGTGACTGAGTAGCTCATAGCTCTTATAGTCTGTGATGGAGAAGACAATCACCAGAGCATCTGCCCAGCGAATGCATCTGTTCAACTGCTCATTACAATGCAGACTGTGTTCATGGACCTGAAAAATGAATGGTCTCAAATTAGATAGCTGGAGTCATAAAAGATTAAAGAAACCTGTCTTTAGGGGTTTGTAACGCCAAAGAGCATTTTACAGCTTCAGACAAACATATTTACATTTCACATTGTAAGTACGAACTCAATCTGAGCACGGTGAATAAATGCATATGTTGATTCAGCTGCAAAAGGCTGGAATTTAACACTGGAGTTTGCTATACTCAAATGGAAAATTGACCTGACGAGTTCTTCATGCAGAGAAAGACTTTGTAGTTCCACAGAATGGGAAATTAACTGGCTAGACAGTAAGTCTGGGGAAGCAAAGATATGAGCTGGAAGCATTTAGACCTGGAGTGTTGCCCAGTTCAAAAAGGCAACAATCCAGCATTACTCAGGTCTATACATTCAAAAACTTTAGCTTCTGACACACTAATGAGCACAGCCACAATATAGCAGACTTCACTTTCTATCATACACATTTATGAAGTTTGGGCAGCGGCCATGGCATGTTCTTCCACATGTATCTTATTTGCTAAGAACCGTTTCTGGTTTCGTGTCTAATGTTCCCAATATACAGGAACAAGACACTTCAGTAATCCAGCCACTCAGAAGTAATGGGCCTCCAGCGTACAAATGATTCACCAAAACAGTGAATTGTTGTTTTGTCTTACTACCACCATACCACAGGCACGCAACACATCTGGCTTCACCGATTATATCTCAAGCTGCCACCTCTCCCACACAGAACACCAAACTCTCAGATGGACGCTAACAAGATGCTGCACACAGTGAGACACACACACACACTGGTTTAGAACTGCTTTGGTGAACTGCACAGCTGCATCTAGCTCACCTGAACTCCTGGAGTGTCTTGCACTTGAATAGCCAACATCTCTCCATCTATCTGGATGTGCCTGCTGTAGAGATTACCTGACAAGAACAACAACAGGTTCACAGGTACAGCCCACCACTCTACACACAAACTAATGTTGCTCTGCTGCCCATTAGTTGTGCAAGAGAAGTTGTATCACTGTTTATGAAGTAAGAGACCAGTGTTAAGGGAGTTTTTTGTGTAACAACCCATAAGTTTTTGACGTTACTATAAGCTTGGGGATTTAACCTTGCATTGACATGTTTTAGAGCTTGGCATTTAATATTGTGCAACTTGGAACTTAATAACTTCTTAAAGACTCTCTGAGCTTAGATTATAAAGGTAAGTGTGCAAAACAACCAGCTTTTACTATTAAAAAAGCAGTTTGCTAGTCACTCAGTATTTCCATACTTCAGTGAAGCTCTCCGCTGGCTAGCCTGTAAGATCTGTTGCTTTTTTCATTTGTTTGGCTTTCTCAAGTAATTTCCTCAGCAGAATTACATTTCCATTCGTTTAGACTTCCCACTGTACTGTACTCAAGCAAGTACATAACATCACCTCTTTGCTTTCCCCATTACGCTGGCACTGCCTACATCATTTCGCTCCTGGCATTCCGTTTGCAAAGGATAATATAATATTAGGTTTACAGAATGTTTTCTCTTTTTATCTAAGGCTTCAGGAGGGACATTTTCACCATATAAAGTAAAATCTGTTAGACAACAGACATGCAGCTGAACACTGTGCTGGTGAAGCTGCGACCACGAACTGTGTGTTTGGGGTGACTGGATGCCCCTCTCTGAGGGCTGCCAGGTGAGAGAGGTGCACAGGGAGCAAGTCTGAAGTGAGCTGCCAGCCTTGTAACAGGGCTCGGCGATTTGGGCTGCTCTAAATACCTGTTAGACACATCTATAGACCCAGTTTAAGTTCTTTCTTTTACACTTCGGACCTGGCTCAGCGCTGGGCTTTACACGCTGATATCCAGGGTGTGCCCACCCCGCTCCCCAGCCGGGCACCCCCGGGGCGGCTGCAGGGCAGAGGGGCGGCCGGGGCCCCGCTCTCCCCACTCCCACCTCGCAGTAACTCCCCTACACACCCCCCTCCACCATCCCGTCCCCCCGGCCCGATCNGGGCGGAGCCCACCGGGGGGCGGTGGGCTGGGAGCGCCGCCGGGCCGGGGTTGCTCAGCCGTGGGGAGCGTCTGGCCGTGGTGGGAGAGGTGGAGACCCTCCTGCTCCTCGGGTCTCCGCCACCTGCGGTTCCGGAGATCCCAGTGCTGGGGTCACGCAGGGGGTCCCCCCAGACCCTGAAGTTCTGGTTTCACCCCGCGGGCTGCCCCCGTCCTGCTCCTGAGGTGGGTCTGTGTGTGCCCATCTGCGGCCCCGCAGCTCCAGCCGCCGCCGCCGCGCAGCATCCCCGGCCCGGCCGGTGTCCCCGCCCTGGGCAGGCGCTTGGAAAAGCCGGGGTGAAATCAGAACCGCAGCAACTCCGGGGAGGAGAACTGAGACCAAGGGGCGAGGCGGGGAGGTGGCGGTGCCCGCTCGGCTCGGTTGGAATACACAGAAACTGGGGGGGAATCGAGTAAAACAGGGATATGACAACGCTTAAAGAAACATCAGAAGGTGATGGCAAGGGAGGAGAACTATAAATGAGAGGTGGGTGGGTGATGGGAGGACTGTACCAGCCTGGGAGCAGGGAGTGGTCGGGGGAGAGCACTCCAAACGCTCGCTGGCATAAGCAAGGAGCCTGAGCAGCAAAATGGAGGAATAAAACCTGCCCATGCATGAAACAAAGTTTGCTGGGAGAGAGGTGGCAGAGCAGGATAAGACCACTCTCCAGTACCCCGGAGAGACAGACCTCACAGTGAAGGCCGCTGGATAATACTGAGCGCTAATTACGCAAAATGAAGGGATAGAGCCAAAGCGTTTGGCTCAAAACCACAGCAGAGGAAGGCTTAGAAGAGAGCCAGGGGTGGAACTGGAGCCTGATGGTGACATTGGCCAAAAATGGTCACCATTGCAGCAAACACACTCTTGTGCAGAGCTTTCCATAAGCTGCAAAACTGTGTTTCCATATGAAAAAGGTATTGGAAATACAATGAAACAAATGGCCGCTCCCATAGTAGTTGCTGCTTTTCCACATCTACAGGTGAAAGTGGATGCTATGAATGTTGCCCGGGGCTGGGCAGTGTGGGGTACCACAGAGGAGCAGCTCTCTTTGCCTGCCAACAGGCCAACAAGAGGTGATGATGGTTTAGCTTTGTCAGTAGTGAGTACATTGGAACAATACTAAGGTCATAGCAAAAAAAAATATTTGACAGTTGCAGTTTAAAATAAATAAATGGGTAAAATATAGGTTTACAAAAAGGGACTCTTAAGTCGAAGCAGAAGAAGTGTAAGAGACCAAATTAGAAAAAAATCAACAGGGCTGAAGGACTCAAGGACTTAAATACAAAGGAGAGACTGGATTTCTTTATACCAGAGCAGCAGAAATGATCAAGACACTGTATCCTAAGCGAAGGGAAAGGGTTTCACAGAAGATCTCCTAGCAGCTTGGTAATTAAAGTTCCTGGAAGCAGAAAAACTGCAGGTAACAGTGAGGAGGATTGCTCACCTAAGAAAGTTTTGTCTTCAAGATGAGGAGATGCAGAAGATAAATAATGGCCACTAGAAGCAGTTACTTCAACCAGGGAAAAAGAAACAGCACTGTTGTGCAGTGGGAAGGGCATACAGATTGAAGGAAGTCTGGCAACATTTACAAAACCAATAAGCATTTTGCTTCCATGTTTAATGAAGATGATTATGTGAAAGACGGGAGCAGAAGGAAGATGAGTAACAGGAAGAAAGTCACGGATAATTACCGCAATGGGGACAAACGTTCTCATCCAGAGTGCAGGCAAGCCTCCCAAGAAAGGGAGGGAAATAATTTACAATAATTTGGACAAATTTTGAGGGAAAGAATAATTAAAGGTATGGGAATAAATGGGATAAAATTAAGTATGCAATTACATGAGATGTTGCTTCAGCATGATATCTTTCCCTGATATAGCTTTGTTTTCCTTTTCCTTAAAGAAAGAAAATGTGGTAGATGTAATCTATTTAGGGTCAATAACATATGATACTGTCCAGACAGGAATCAGCTATTTAAGCAGAAGAGGCAGGGACCAGAAGACAATGACAGAGGAGGTGTTTTATATAGGAAGTGTCAAACTGTCAAGGCTCCTGTCACCCTTCATATTTTCATTATAGTAGTGTCATCAAAAACACGAGCATGCTAATGAAATCTGCTGTTGGCAGAGCTGGGAGACCAGTTCAAACAAGGGTGGGAATAGTATATTGGAGAAACTATATGCCTCTTACAACTGGATTGATGGAAATATAATTTAATTTGATAATACTAATGACATGCAGAGAATGATCACAACAATTTCTTCCATTGTCTATGACATCAGCACTTGGAAAAGAAAGACTAGTTAATCACAAGATGAATAGGAGCTGCGTAAAAAGGGAAACATAAACCCAGCAAAGTCAGATAAGTAATTTCAGAAAGGACCTGCAGTGCAATGTGTGATTCTGTTGGCCAGTGAGGAGTAAATCGAAGTGAAACACATATGGACAAGAACCTCCATGATGATCTGGGACTGGACAGCCCGTTTCAGAGGGGAATAAAAACACCTGGTCATTCCGTGTGGCAAAACAAAGAAAGTGGGGCTTGGGAAGTGGGGGAGCCAGGAAAGTCAAAACTAAGGGCTGATGTCAGCATGAGAACTAGTGGGCATAAGCTCAACTCTGCAAGCAGAAACATCAAAACACCAAAACAGCCCTCCAACAATAGCGGCAGGAGCAAAATGATGTCTGACTTCTCTTGAACAGAGCTGGTGGAGTTTGTAGAAGTGATTACATGGTGTGGCTGACTGCAGTGGCAAAGAGGCTGGGTGACCAAGAGGTCCCTTCTAGAGGCCTACAGAGAATATTCTAACACCACCCCATAAATAAATATTTAGGCCTAACATAGAGGAATGCATGTCAGTGGTGTCTCCAACGCATTATCACAGGGTGTGGTAGAAAAGCAGCAATGGGAAAGGGTGATGAAAATGAAACACCACCTCAAATAAACTGGTTTATAAAGGAGATAATTAATTAGAGGCTGGATGAAAGTGTGTGATATTCTCCCTCTGTCTCTGAACACCAAAACCAAAACAATCAGCCAGATTGAAAAGTGGAACTTCTGGAAAAAATGAGGTACAAAATATGTTCTTGTAAAATACGTAATTGAACCACTGAGTCAATTGATGTAGGAAGGCACTGGGACAAAAACTAAAATTAACACTGTACAAAGAAAGAGTGTGCGTTTATAAATTATGGGAAAAGGCATTTTTACAGTACTTCACGCTAGCATAAAATTCATAAGCAGCAGTAAATTAATCTCTTCAAATTTTGCATGAATCTCTTAAGTATTATGGACCAGAAAGAGCTCTAACACAGTGTGGACAGGATTTCTTATCCCTCAGTCTTTTTAATACAATATTTCTTGTCTCTTCCTCTCAGTTATGCAGAAATGACTGCTGTCGGAGACAAGGCCTTTGCTCAGATGGTCGTGGGTTGGAGCCGGTGCAAATACACACTCCCACACTTCAGAGAGACATTTCTGTAGTTTATTTGGTGCCACTGCTCAGAGGGTAAGTTCACGTGCAGTTTACGCCTTTCATGAATACACTTCCATCGACAGCCAGGGAATGAACCTTAACTTCGGTACCTAATGCTTTGGTAATTAACTTTTAACACATGTCCTCAGAGAAACTAGTGTTGTGGACACAATGTTCAGAAACACAGACAACCTCTGCTCATTCTAGGTAAGTATTTACTTTTCAAAGCACTGTGAATTCTCTCTTTGGCTTTACAGGAGTAAATACAAGAAAGCTTTCTGTCCATGGCATGGTATATATGTCCCATGCTCCCAACACATACAGCCAAGTCAACCAGCCTCTGTGAAAAGCCAGAGAAGGCAAGAGTTTACCCCCTCATCTGACACAGCCCCGCTTCACCTTCCAAGAGAAAAACAAAAGAGGGAGGGAACAGAGATATTAAAAGAAACTACATAAACAGGAAAGCAACTTCTCTCTGTACTGGGAGAGATCTCCCGGCCAGCAAAGGCCAAGCTTACTGAGCAAGATAGGATCTTCATTCCAGAGCAGAGACAGGGGGGAGGGAGGGACATGCTCCATGCACCCTCACCTACCCACAGACCCTACGTGGTTTCTATAGCAGCACAACAGCACACATTTTTTTCTCTCCACAAGAAAGCCTGAGTAATGTTCTGCAATTATATTAGTCTGCATTTTAATCAGATTTTATCTTCTCTTAAGCTTGCATTTTTTCCCTCCATTTCCTCCTTATGTAATGCTCCCAAACACTAATCCCAGAAGTGAAAAGCTCAAGGTTTTCTTTTTGATTCAGGACTGCCCGTCTGCTGCCAGGATCTTTTTGTGCTTGTTTGTGGCCTCCGCAGCACAAGCAGTTGTTCTGCACACAGAATGCCGGTTTGATCTGAAAAGGTTTGGGAGTGAGGGAGGCCCCAATGATGAAATGTCTTGCATTAATACGAGCTCTAATGCTTCATTTAAAATGTATATGAGAGAGATTAGCAGACTTTATTTTCCATTTTAGGAATGCCTCAGGATCTCTATTAAGCCCTCTCAAAACTGTGGCATTCAAGTGTCGCTGTCAGCCTCTCTAAATCTCACCATGTGTTACAACAGAGTCAGTTCATCAACAGGCTAACGCCTGGGTTATGTTAGGAAAGGTCACTGGCAAGTCCTGCTGTACCAGGCAAACCACAGGACGATGCTTACACAAGCAGAGGAACGCTGGGGCTGGGAACAGCTTCTCTCAGTTGCTAAGCAAATAAAGCACTTTTTGCATATACCACCGGCAAGCCTAAACTCTGCAGATCCTTTCACTTCATAGAGTCATCCCACAGAAGTCCCATCCCTGAAACTACAGACAGGGAAGACAGCATTTCGGTTACCACCTATACAGATTTTGACTGTCACCTCTGGGCAGACAGCGACCGGCCCCACGGCTCTGCTGGTGGGAGGCCCTGGGTGCACATGTCCCGCCCTGCTCCTGGGGATTCAGCCAGGATGGCACAAGTCCTCGTTGAACATGGCTTGAGCTGACCTTGTTCTGAAATAGAAAAATACTGAAAGCTTTACATTTCTAATGCAACTTCTTCAGCAAGAAGTATGTAAATTGAAGTCATGCCTGCATACTACAACAGAAAGTTATGATGAGTGAATGTGTAGGTTGCAAAGTCAAGTGCAGAAAATATAGGAAATGCCAGAAATAAGATTGCCTGGGCAACCTTCACTCATCCTCCCACACACGTATGCATTTTCTTATAGCTGAGTTGCATAATGTCATATCATTGCACTGTCTCCTGTCATACTGGCAATGTGTCTTCTGTTTGTCCTTGGGAACAGAGCACCTAAATATACTTGAAGATCTGGATGTTATTCATAATTTCTTTTAAATCCTCAATTAATCAGCCCATGGTGCAACACAGAAATTATTCCCTTAGTGCAGGAATTAGGCTCCCTCATAGGTTGGTCATAGTGTGAAGATACATGATAAATATTCAAACTCAAAGTCAACAAGGCCGCTTAAGTCCAGCATGTACCTACCGCTTAAACTCCTTTCAGTTGCTGCCTCATCTTGAAACACCTCAATGCTTAATAGGCCCAAATATTCTGCAAAGTCCCATAGTCACAGTGCATTGAAGCAGGGATTGTAGCCCTGAAGTTTCTGAGATGAGCAGTTGAACCACCAAGAAGGAGTCCCTCACTCTCTTTACCTGACTGAACATCAGATCTGTCAGGGCAGTGGAACAGCTTTGATGGGAAGACTAAGAGAGCCACATTTCAAGCTCCATGGTAGACCAGGTGTCTCAGCTTGCTTCTGTAAATGCCACAGATCTGGGGCCAAGGGCTTTCTTAAACTGGGCACAAAAGAGGAATCCTGTATATATAGGAAGCAAGCGTGACAGTAGAGCATGTTAGGTCAGATACCTAGGAGGTAAGGGTGGTGGGATGGGTGAGAACCCCGCAGGAATACCAGGCACAGGTCTTCCCACCCATGCTGCAGTGTAACTGATGCAGCGAGTGACTGAGAGGGCAACCAGGAGAAGAAATGCCAACTTTACAGGAAGATAGGAGGAAGGACAGACTTGTTTAGCCTAGCAAATGGTGTCTGTGAGGGGAGATCACTGCCTGCTGCCAGCTCACACAGGAGGGATCATGGAGAAGAAGAGAGCTCTTGAGAGCAAGGAGCAGCTCGTCAGAGAGTTTTCCTTATGAGTGGGTTTTGCAGAACTTAAATGCCTAAAGGATCTAGGCGCTCCACTCCTCCTGCCTTTCAGTAGGAACTGGAGCCCCTCATTTGAAAAATGCAGTTCTTATTAACAATTTCTAAGTATTGGGGATTTTTAAAGCCTGCAACTATGAGATTTCCATAAGAAACCAGATGATTCAAAACATTCCAAACTAGATAATCAATAAAAAGGTAATGGGCAAATTTGGGAAGTAAATAATTCCCACTTGGGAAACACTATGTAGCTGCACAGATAAACAGGGTACAAGAAGTTGATTATATTTTGCTTCACTGTGTTTTTGTATCATAAATTTCTGTATTCTGTTTTGTCTGAGGCTGGAGCCCATTTATGAAGGATGTGTTTCAAGGCATTTATATGAGAACTATTGCCTACGAGGCAGCCTTAAAAAAAAAAAATTATTTGTCAAAGTTTCAGGATAGTCATTAGCATTCACACAGTTATTATGCAGCCAGATGACTATAGATAAGCAGCCAAAAATCATCAGAGGAATGGCATTTATTTTTATTAGCAAAAAAAAAAAAAAAAAAAGAGAGACTTTGGAGCTACTGCAACACCCAACATTTTTGTAACAATCCATTTTTCAACAATCCATTGTTCAGCTGGCTAAACATGCACAAGGATTAAACACAGGAAGCTTAAGAGCAGACTGTCAGCTATGTTTGTTTTCTGTAAACCCTTTTGTGATGATGATGAACTGCACCATAACAGAGAAGGATAGGTTAGTATTATTGTATAGATGACTCATATAGTCTCTACAGTTTGACAAGAGCACAGGGGTTTTTTTCCTAAATAAAGCAAGTAGTCAGCCCAAAAATAGAAGTAACACTTAGAAGAATGCAGCTCCCGGAGGAATTACAAATTCCACCTCTGAAAACCACAAAGGTTGGTATGCTGGGGCATCTCTGCTGAGGATATTGTGCAAAAGCCATTAATTCTTCATCTGGAATGTAAATCTATGCCATCCAAATGGGATTTAAGTATTTCAAGGTAGAACCTCAGTTCCTGTCTGGAACCAGTTTTAACCAGCTGGGCAATTTTCATGGTCATATTTATATTTGCTTTCTTGCTCAGAGCCCAGAGTTATTTGCCCTGTGCTACCTGCAAGCGCATTGGCGTGGTATGGCTGGAATGGGTCCCCAGGCGAGGAAGGAAATGGGGCCCTGGTCTAGCCAGCCTCCAGCTTTGCTCCTCTCTTCACCCCTGGCAGGGCCTCCCCCACTAGCAGGCTTCAAGGGAATTGCGCTGCTTGCAATGTCGAAGGGGACACTGCTGCTGCAGGATATTCCAGTACACATTTAAAAGTTTAATGCCATCTTATTAATAGTAAGAAAAGGAAAGCATCGATTCCAGATAGAAGGAAAACATTTACACTCATTTCTTATGCTACATCACAGCACTTTTCCCTTCTCCCCAAAATATGCAGGAACTCTGAAAACAAATGTTCTCATTTGCCTGAAATATCATGGAGATGGGTTTCTGTGGCAGAACTACAACTTACTTTTGATACAATCTCACTAAATTCTCCAAAACAGGCAAACAAAAGAAGTCTCAACTTATGAATCCATTAGTCATGTTTTCTTACTGAATGAGTTACAGGAATCTCTACCAAATGAGAAAGGAAAATACTAACAAAGAACAACTTATTTTCTAGCTTCTAGCTAGAGGCTCTAGGGGTAAGAGCCTAGGCTGAGCTGTGCCTGAATGCCTCATGCATTGGTGCACCTTATAGTTTAGGGTGCGTTTTATCCAGCTGCCTAGAAATCATTCATAATTCAAGCCAGGTTGAAACTACATCCTGAGAGGAAGTTTCTGTTCACACTGTCCAAACTAAAGCCCATCACTACTTACACTTGTTGGACACAGATGAAAATGTGAAAGAAAACTAATGCTTGAACTACTTCTACTGAGAAAGGTCTGGGCAGGTTTTCCTAGATGGATCACTGTGAAGACAAGGGAGTGAGCCAGCTGGCTACAAGCAGAGGACTTCCTATCTGGCTCTGTCACAAACAGATTTAACATGGGCTTTCCTTAATTTCCGGTGTTCAGGGAGTCACACTGTTACAGGACAGCTATGGAAGGGACATCCTATCAGCACATCTATTGCCCCCTGTCTGGATGGGGTGAACTGGAGGCAGCCTTACACATACCAGCAGGTGGCTGGGCTTTTCCAAGGCTCTCATCAGCGGCCAAGCCACCATTTAGAAAGTAGGACTGGATTAGACTTGGTTTTGCTGTTACAAAATGTAAAAAAAACCTGCAAGAGAAACTAAACAACCGAGACAGCCAGTGGCTTATCCTCATTTCCATGTTCTGCCTACTTAGAGCTAATGACAATTTTCTATGCCTTTTTCAGGGACGCTTTCCTGTGCTTGGAGCAGGTTGCAGAGCAGTGGCTTCAGTGCAACTTAGCTACCACTGGGCTCCCTCTGCCCTCAGGTCTTCTCTGCCTTCTTATATTAACTGGCAAAGGGAGGAATGGAGCTACGTTCTTCGTTAAACGTCAGTTTGTAATACACTGCATTTCAAATTAAGGTAAAGGGTCATTTAAATGTAAAATACTACCCTTTATTCATTAAAGTATGTTAGGAGATGCTCCATTATATGCTACAATACTGCCGATGCAGTATTTTGCTACAAGTTTGGTTTCACCTCTGTTGATATTAGTAGCAAAGTGTATGTTAATTTTCATGGTATGGGAATATAATTACTCACTACAAAATGCATTCTTGTAGTCTGAAGCTGGACAAAAAAACAAACAGCATCTAGAATATCTAGAAAAAATTACGCTCTTTTACAGGTGCATTTGTAAAACAGATTTTTAATTTGACGAAGAATTCTGATCCAGACTGACTTGTAGCTTAAGATATGATCTCAAATTGCTAAAATGAATACTAAGAACCAGCATTAGCTGTAAAACAAGCTATATGCTTGCTATGAGCATATAGAAGAAAGTGTGTGATAAGTCAGGCTTGAGAGAACTTCCGACTACAATCAACTCCTGGAAAATTAGACAATGCTTGAATTTAACATACATTGGTTTTTTTCTGCATTCTAGATAAAGAATCACTGTATCTGCAGGTCTAACTGCAAAAAATTATTAATTCTGCCCCATAGTTATTTTCAGCATCATTCCTGAATTCCTGAAAGGGAATAGGTTTTGCACAAAAATAATTAGGAGATCCAGTCAAATGAGGTGTTATTCCAGCCATACTACTTATCTGTAGAACAGCTGACTCACTGCTTAGAATCACACATTCTCTCACGTCTTGGCATCTGAAATAGCTGAAACATCACAAACTGATAATGGGGTTTCTAACTGAGAAGTAGAATATTTTGCGTTAATATTACATGCAGCCATGAATAAAACATTAACACATAACTAAAATGTTTTTCACTTGTATCTGAGCAGCAACTGCAATCTCAGCTGTTTCAAAATATGTATTCTTTCGAAATACCAGAAGGCAGTTGTATATAAAAGATTCATTCTCTTCTGGTGTATGAATCAGCTATGAAAGAACTGAAGTGGCAATTCATTCTACTGTCCACTCAGCAAGCAGTGCAAATACCTTATTACTGATTTGGGACAGATTGTAATGTTATAATTAACTCTGAGAGAAAAACTCCTGGAAAAAAAGAGTCAGTTCTCAGTAAAAATATTCTGGAGGAAAGAAAGAACAAGTGATGAGACTACAATAGAGCATAATTTTCTCTTAATTCTACTCGTACAGTATTTTATAAAGCAACATTTACATTTATTAATGGATGTCCCACTTTCTTTGACTAGCAAATCCTTTGCAGAAGTAGAAACCTTTGCTCAGAGTTACAATATGAGATTGTATTTATGGAAGAAACGTTTTTTTCAAGATTCTCTGGAAGCTGTACAGCAGTTCATCTATGCCAATTTAGCTTACAATTCTCCCTAACACTAGAACAGGCTGTCCTTTAGCAGGCAAAGTAGTATTAAGCAAGGATGTTTTAGTTATTATCTCTTATTGTTTTAAATAAAATACAAAGGCAAATTATGCGTGTCTTGGTTTCTGTTTTAGACTTGGAGTTCCACTTGAAGGAGTGCCCAACATATTTTCAGGGAAAAGCTCTTCAAATATGATAAAAGAAGCATGCAACGAGTAGAGAATGGAAAACAAATTCTGCAAAAGAAGCGAAAGTGAACTGCAGCCAGCACTTGGGGTAGGGAGAGGGACAGTGTGGGCAGGCTGGATTGAGTGCCTGTGGTAGTACTCCAGAAAGCAAGGGGTCTGGGAAGAATGCATTCACCCTATCATATTTTGCAGTCCATAATGCACATATTTCTTAACTGGTGCCATACTGCTGCGTTCTGAAGGTAGTTGCTTCAGTTGTTATATTCTCAGAGTTTTGTCAGTCACCACGAGCTGCAGCAATGATATGCAGCAATATTCGTGCGCTGAGAGATGAGTCCCACCGCCAGCCACACCTCCTGGCTCTGCTGGTGGCTATTGACTCCTACAGACGAAGCAGCAGGAGAAAATACAGACACAATTCATCTGCCTCAGAGAACAGACTAGCTGATGCTCTGAGCAGAGAGGTGTGTGGGCAGTTGGAGGTGGAACAAGGAGATCAGAAGAGATAGGAAACCTTTCTGCTTCCTCAGTTCAGCCCAGTCTCAGCGTATGGGCAGGTCCAAAGCTTACTAACATCACTAGGGTTTCTAGAGCTTGATGGATTTGGCTTCAGGCCTCCAGGAGGTGAGTGCCTCCCTAGATATAAGGTGCCCAAAGGAACAGTGGACAACTCAAACAGCAGTGATCATGGGCCTACCTCTGGTCACACCTCAGGATGAAGCAAGTCCTGATCCCTTCGCTCCATCCTTGCGCCACCCACCCTAACACCAAGCCAAGCCCAGCCAGACCCCATTCCTTCCTCCATCACCACCTTCCTCTCCCATACAAACTGATACGCTGAGCCTAGCCCTTGCCTGCGTCTCCCCAACCCCACCCCATGCCTCAAGCTGTCTTTTGGCATCCCAAGCCAAAAGCACAGCTCCTGCATTGGCGACACTCCTGCAGGCTTCTGCGCCAGGCCACCCGCCCGTTTCAGGGCTTTCCGGGCAAGAAGCCAGAGCCTCCCCTGTCCCCCGCCAGCGCTGACAGAACATCCGAGACAGCTGCTGGCTGCTGGCTCAGAGGTGGCGAGGGGAAAGCAGAGCCCGCTCCAGGTTTGGCTGTGCACCATCTCACGGTCTCGCTGATGGTACAGGCACTAGCATGCAGTAGCGATGCTGTGCAAGAGATGAAGCAGCCAGGGTCTGAGGACAGGAAGCCCTGGGTCTCAGGACAAGTTAGTCTGTTCACCCTTCATGAGGTTGTAGGGTTTTTTCTGTCTTGTTATTTTTTTTCCCCTCAATGTATTTTCACATGTTTTCCCCTGGCTAATTGCCATAAAGCTCTGTCATCATGCAAGAAACTGTTGGTTGCTTGTAGGTGAAATTTGTGACTTCAAGCATGACTTTGTCAGTGGATTTATGAGGAAACATAAACATCACGGGTGTGCGGGGCTCTGGAGGCTCCCAGGGAAAAGCTGTCAGTGTGGGCGACAAGGCTGGATACAGAACACATACCGTTTACATTTCATCCCATATTACTGGAGGACATATACTTCACGTCTAGAAAATGAAGCTGTTGTTACAAGATGTAAATCCATATGCTACAAGGCTTGATTTTGGCCTGACTGCAAGGCTGTGCTCTCAGGAGCAGAGCTGTTGTGAAGCAGTGAGGGACACGCTCTGATTCACCGTGCGATCCAGCAACAGCTTCCAAACCATGGAGCAGTTGTTTTTCTTACAGTCGCTAAACGGCTTTTGTTCACATGCCAAATTCATCTGACTCGTCCTGCCTTGCAGCCCTTTGGGAAGAAAGAGCAGACCCAACTGGCGCACACTGTAGTCACAACTAAGGGAAGCTTCTCTGAGCTCAGACATACCTCAGCCCACAGAGAAGACAAACTGCAGGTAAAGATATACACTGTGTTTCAAGGAGACAAATGGAAGCAATATGTGCTCTATCAAGTACTAGTGGGCTGTGTTTTTGTGATACATGCTGTATTTTTGAGAGAGCCAGATAGAGATTAGTGGGGCTCTGCAAGAAACCCTAAACACGACCACTGATATAAGAACCATATGAGCTCTTGGATCAGCCCCATTGTACTGGGAGACTTCTTCAGCCTCCTCCTAATGCCCTTTCACATACTTGCTTCTCAGAGTGCCTCATATTCAGTCAGTTTTTCCAAGAGGAAACATGCTGTACACAATAATATATTACGGAAAAAAAAGGTACATGTAGATGTGTTCCCAATTGCAGAAAAAAACCAAGAACTTTAAGCACAGTTCAAGAAGCTTTCCTTCCCCTCTTCTACCTTCCCATCCTCCAAGTCTTCTGACAGATATTTTGGGGTGTATGAATTGTGGCCCCTGAGTGTCCATTTCTAAAATATATTCTCCTGTTCATGTAGCTATAAAACATATCGTTAGCCCTCTCCAATGGACCAGAAATGTTGAAACATGCACCTAGCTGTTTACTGCAATGCTCTATTACTTCCAGTCCTGAATTATATCAAAAGCAAGCTGAATTGCCTGGTACCTCATTTCCCCCATCTCTGGAACGAGGCAGTGGTGTTTCCCATCATCATCAAGTGCACTAAGGTGGGTGGGTGAAGAGCACTATCAAGGTGTGATGCATTGTTAGTAAAATGGTGGCTTGCAAAAAAATGTGCAGGTGCTTTCAGTGTGCAGGTGAGGCCAGGTTGTGCTGGCAAAGGATGAAAGTTGGGGGAGCTTTCCAGGAGCCAAGACCCATGATTCCCTAGCAGGGAGTGACTTCTATCAACTTGACAAGATGGGAGAGCCCCTCATCGACTGATGAATTGAGGATGTGGTAAAAGACCCAGAGACTCCGCCTCCCTTGTTGTGTCAGTGGTGCTTCTCTCCTGCGGATGGGCAAGTCAGCTTCAGGAGGACCTCCCTAAGACTGCCTGTGGTCCACAGAGCTTCACGGGGACTTTGTTATCAGCCAGAGTTGGTAGGAAAGATGATGCTTTTATACCCAACCAGTCCATTTGTCATGTCCAAAAAGATGTAGGATTGCATGAAAGTCAGATTGCGTGAACACTCATGCTGTGAAGTTTCTTAGACCCGGCTTCGCTAAGATACTTAGAGATAGTGATGCTCAGAAACAGAGGTTGATTCTTTGGGTGCAGATGTTCAGTTCATTTTTTTCCTCTTTGGGGCACAGAGATGTGGAGACTGCCTATGACTGCCCATGAGTGCCTAGAGGTTGACGTGCTCATCTAGAAAGCAGGAAACCTACATTTAGCACTCTCCTCAGCCTAAGATGAGTCAAAGACATTGTGTCCTCTCTCGGAGTCTCCTCCAGCCAGTGGACTGCATACTTCTATAGAGACAGGGCATTCCCTACCTCTTGTCTCAAAGCAGAGTGATAGAACAGAAAAGAAACAAGCTTCAGAAGACCAGAGAGAGAAGGAACAAGCAAGAAAGCACCTCTCCATGTCATCCGCTAACATGGGCATTGAGCTGAAGGAATGAGGCATTGGCCCCAGTCTGCTTCCAGAAGAGCTTGCATATTTTTATCCAATCTTTTATAGTGTTAAATATTCACAGGGAAAAAAAAATAAGAAAAGAAAACAACAAAAAAGGAAACAACTGTACTTGTTACTTTATGAAATATGGATATATTCAGTCTACATTTTCTTGACAGCTATTGGTATAGGCTCCCTTAATACTGTAAAAGGAATTTGAGAGCTGTATACTTCCATCCCAGCTGTGAGAACAATTAACAGGAACAGACACCCTCTTGAAAAATAAAAGGTTTCTTAAGTAAACCAATCCAATGACTGTTGCTAGAATGCCATATCCCACATGAGCAGTGACCAACCAATGATTCATTGAAACGTCTAGCTGGAAATGCAGGGGCTGTTGTCCTGTTGATGAATGTAACCTCCTATCTCCCATTAGAGCATAGACTGGAAGCAAGCTGGAGTCAACCTTTATTATTATAATGAGTCATACCAACTGTGGCAACTGCTCAGGCCTCCCCAGAGCCCTCTTGTGCTGGGTGAAATAAGATGCAGTCCAAAGACCTGACAGCTTCACAGACCAGTCCTGTTCTCTAACTGTTATAGTCAAGGGTAAGTTCTGCAGTCTTAACTGGGGCTCAAAAATTGCCTGCTCAGCAGTGGGCCAGCCTAACAATAACCAGCTTGGGATTGGGGGTGGGGGAATTTTTTAAGGTCATGAACAAGCACGTGCATTTTGTGGCATTTTGTTTTCTCCCCCCTGCTGGCCCTGCTTTTGCGAACAGCAGGGGATAGAGACTGACAATGATCCAGACCTCAGAAATGCTCAGAGAGAGACTGAAGGTCAAGTTCAATTACCTTTTAATTGATAAGGAGGGAGCCAGTAGCCAGAGTATGGAGACAGGGCAACATGCCCATGTGTGTTCTGCACCCCAGGCTTGCTGCTACTACCACCCTGTCTGCCAGAGATGTTTAATGCTGTTCCAGCCCATTTTTGTAGGTCAAGGCTTTGTTACTCATTATCAGATTTCTCTTTAAAAGGACAGCATCAGGTTTTACTCTTGAATCCATTTTCTGGGTTCCAAGGGATATTACTCGGCACTAACCCCATAGGAACCACGACACTTGCGTCCTAAAGTCTTCCTCATACCTGAAACCTGAGAAATGCCATCTTAAAAAGAATTCAGTTAGACAAGATAAAAGTTACACAGAGTGAAAGGTGTTTGTACTCCTTTCCAAACATTGATGCACACTCAGCATATTAGTATCCTGCAGGAAGATTAAGTTTTATATCAGATCTTGAATGGAAATAAAAATGTTTTTTAAAGCTGTGTTCAGTGGAAAGGAAGATTACACTCCAGTGAAACTTAAAGTAAACATTTTGCAAGGGCAGGAAACAATAAGGTAGCTGATCTTTTAGCGCTAACCTTTTGTCCTCTGAGATCTACAACTTAGTGTCATGGGAATACAGAGACAAAGAAAAGCACAGAATAGCGAGAATCAATGAAAATTTTATCACCTAATAGTTGCTGAGTTGGACCAATATTGCACATTTTGAAAATA
>WEIS01080779.1:0-11430 GCA_013389965.1 Todus mexicanus
TGGCCACGCCCCCGCGCGCGCACCATGACGCCGCGCGCCGCCATTGGCCCGTTTGAATCCGGTGGCGGTTGCGGCGCCGCCATCGCCAAGAGGCCCCGGCAGCGGCGGCTCCTCCGAGGTGGGTCGGTTCGGGGCCGAGGCGGGAGGAGAAAGAGGAGGACCCGGTGCCCAGGGCGGCTTGTGGCCTCAGCTCTGGGTGGGTCACTCCCTGGGTCTCGTCCTCCCACCCCGGCTTCTCTCCCCCGCAGGCGGCCGAAGATGGTGCGTGAGGAGGAGAAGGGGATCCCGGTGCGGGTGGCGCTGCGCTGCCGGCCCCTGGTGCCCAAGGAGACTAGCGAGGGCTGCCAGACCTGCCTGTCCTTCGTGCCCGGCGAGCCGCAGGTAAGGCCTGGCCTCCCCTCCCCTCTCCCTCCGTGCCTCCCTAGCCCGGCTCTGGAGCTGGCTGCTCTCCCCTCCTCTGCAGGTGGTGGTGGGCAACGAAAAGTCCTTCACCTACGACTACGTGTTCGACCCGTCGGTGGAGCAGGAGGAGGTCTTCAACACCGCAGTCGCCCCCCTCATCCGAGGCATCTTCAAAGGTTCGTGGTCGCTGAGCCCAAGCTTGCGGCGGTTTGCAGTGCGCTGCCGTGGGTGCAAGAAGATGCTCTTTACTTCTCCCTTCTGGGCGTTGTTTTCCTTTGGTCTTCTCAGAAAGCAAAATCCAGCCCTATCTGGACCCTTACTCCAGGCTCCAGTGCTAAATCTTGCCTCTTTGCAGCCGGTTGTGCTCCATAGGGCTAACAACGGGACTTGCCGTCATACTGGTTCCTGAAGCAATTTGTAGAATCGCTTTGGTTGGAAGAAACCCTTAAGGTTTTCTAAGACCATAGAATTTTATCAAGAATAATGCAATCTGCTGATTAGCAGTAGTAGATGCCACAAGCTGTTGGCGATGCTTCTGTGAAGCTGGGATGGTGGAGAGCTTATGCAGTGTTCCTTTGGCTGGCTCAATTAATTCAGCAGCACAGTATCATAATTTACCTGTGCTGGGGAGAGCTTCTAAATGACTTTTTTTTTTCCCCTTGGTATGCATACAGCTTGTGTAAACTGAGAGCATGGGGCAGGGCTTTTCTGGAAGTCGGCTTTGTTTGTTGGAGTTTCTTGTGGTTCTCCAGTGACTGTCTGATCTGGGCGCCTGTTGTTCCCCAGGGTACAACGCCACCGTCTTAGCCTATGGACAGACGGGATCCGGAAAAACGTACTCCATGGGCAGCACCTACACTGCCAATCAAGAACACGACCCGAGCGTGGGCGTCATCCCACGGGTCATCAAGCTGCTCTTTAAGGAGAAGGAGCAGAAGCAGGATTGGGAATTCATCCTCAAAGTTTCCTATCTAGAGGTAAAAGCTGCTTTGGTTTTCAAAAACAAATCTGAGTTTCGTGTAAAGCGAGCTGTAGAGATGCCACCTCCTTCAAGTAACAGGTATTAACTAAATCAAACCCTAAGGGTCCTTAAGATCTTGCAAGGACCTGGGTTCTGAGCCCTCAGCATCTTTCTCTGAAGATAAACTGAAGAGCATGTTGTGCAGAGTTAGCCACGACCTCAGTGTAACTGCGTGGCCTTCTTGAGGCTGGTTGTTCTCCTGCAAGGCTGCTCGCTCTGACCTGCTGTTCTGACGCTTTCAGATTTACAATGAGGACATTCTCGATCTGCTGTGCTCGTCGAGGGAGAGATCTTCTCAAATCAATATACGGGAAGATCCCAAAGAAGGCATCAAGGTCTGTTGCCCAGTTAAATATGGTGACGTAAGAGGGTGCCGTGGCTTCGGACGAGTTGTTTTGGTGAAAGGACTGTCTGCCTCCTTGAGCACTGCTTTAGATTAGCACAAATGAAATCATCGCATCTACTTGTTCTCAAAACCAAGCTGTTGATCATCCTTGGGTTTACTCAGAGTGACACCAACAGGGTTGGACACTCACGACAAAGCCACTCACAAGTCCTATTTTGACTTTTTCAAAAGGCTGGTTGAGCTGAATAGCTGAGAACGTTGTACTCTGGGCCGCTTCACCAGATTTCAAACTCGATTGTACTCTTCAGGACATACTCAAATTCTGCCAAACTGGGTTGAGGTAGAACAGAATGAACCTGTGCAGTGATTTGACTTCTCAGCTCAGTCTCTTCTAACTCACGGCACTGTCTGAAGTTAACAGTGTGTTCTCACAGACAGTCTCCGCTTCCAGCAGCGGTAACACTCTGCGTTTAGGGTTGCTACCAAGGATTGGGGTGAGCAGACCAAGGTCACTGCTGGATCTTGTGCACTACATTAGGGGTACAGAAAGCGAACGGCTGCACCTGTGGGGAGGAGCAGACAGGGGACCCTAAATTGACCAGTGAGGGATTCCATCCCATATACATCATACTCCGTATAAAGCTGAGCAATTGTGTGGGTCAAACTCTCTTTTTCAACTACTGGCATCCAAGTAGGACTTGGTGTGCACGCGTAGGAATCAGGTGAGGGAGCGATGGCGCAGCTAGTTACTGGCTGTGGAGTTTGGGATAGTTTTTGCTGGGGCAATCCATCCATGCCAAGGCCCTGGCTCGAAGCAAGGCAGATTCCTGTGAATATGTATTTACAGAGACTTCAATTTGTGGTTTAAGGCAGTGTTTCTGATGTAAGTTGGGGTGAAGAGGAAGGAGAGGGATAAATGTGTTGCTCTCTTCCTGATTCCAGATTGTAGGCTTAACAGAAAGAAGTGTCTCCAGTGAGCAGGACACTGTGTCCTGTCTAGAGCAAGGCAACAACTCCAGAACCGTGGCCTCTACAGCGATGAACTCCCAGTCTTCACGGTCACATGCCATCTTCACCATCTGCATCGACCAGAAGAAGAAAAATGACAAGTAAGCGTGATGGTGCAGCCACTGCCAGCAGCTGCAAGGAGTCAGACTGACTCCTCCTAGTCCTGTCATTTTCTCTTGGTCTTACATGAACTCTGCTCTTGAGGCAGTTCCTTTGGCTACCTCTGATAGGAAGTAGATTTTTTTTAGCCCAGTAGCTCAACTGTAGTAACCACTGGGCTGCTTCTTTCCTAACTACAAGTTTATTTGAGAGAGTAAAATGGTTCATTTCTGCCGTAGGAACAGCGGTTTTCACTCCAAACTACACCTGGTTGATCTTGCTGGCTCAGAGAGACAAAAGAAGACCAAAGCTGAGGGAGATCGACTGAAAGAAGGTCCATAGGAAAAGGATTGGTAGCGCTTAGGTTTCCTACAACCCCAAACTAAGTTCTTGTCAACAAAAGCAATACAGTTCTTTAATTAACCCTTATAATGTGCTTTTTTAACCTTAATTTTTTAAAAAGGACAGGCAATGACTGTTCAGCATCTATCGAGGTGGCTCTGCTCATAGTTATGTCTTTGTGTACAGGCATCAACATCAACAAAGGGCTCCTTAGCCTGGGGAACGTCATCAGTGCTCTTGGTGACGAAAACAAGAAGGGTGGTTTTGTCCCCTACAGGGACTCAAAGTTAACAAGACTACTCCAAGGTAAGACACAAGTGATGATAAAACTGAAATTTACAGATGTGCTTTGAGCAACGAAGTGGCAAAAAACCCAACAGCAGTAAAGCGGCAGCTGCTGCTGACCAAGGGATTGCATTTATTGGTTTAATTCCTCTTCTCGCTGCGGCTGGACCTTNGGTTTATTAATACACTTTATCTAAATCAGCCTTTCCTATCGGCACAGCTATAGTAACACCATTTACGGGCATTTTTTTGGTAGTTAAATAATTTGGTATGAGAAGTTTGGCTCTTCGGTATTTTCAATATCTGAAAATATCTCATGAAAAGAAACTGGATGATGTAGAGCTGAAGGTGGGGCCCTTTTTTCCCCCAACCAAAAGTTTTAAGTAGCCAGTATGTGTTAGTGTGAAAAATAAGGATCAAGTGCTGTGCAGCTTGATGATCTGAACAAATGTCCTTAGCCAATAATTCCTTAAACTGGAAGATGGTCTGAATTTTGGTGTCTGGTTATCCATGGAGGGCTTGATTGTTATTGTGAGGGAGAAGGGAGGGGAAAACCTGAAAGCACTATGCCAGAAACAGCTTGCATAAATTGCAGAAGTTACTTAACAGGACAACAATATTATTGGGGTTCCTAATGTGAAAACATCGGTGCTTAGAGATGAGACACAACTTTGGGACTTTGGCTTTAAAAAAAAAAAAAAAGCTCTTTAGTACAGCACTAGCTGGGGCAGAGGAGAGGGCAGGTGGCAATGACACCAAACTACTGCTGGGTATCTTCTGGCTGTAGTGTGGAGAGGCACTCATGCAGCCGTAGATATCTTGATGACGATGGCTGACTAGTCATTTGTGCTCCCTCTCAGTGCTTTGGTTGTGCCTTGTTTTCCTTCTCAGATTCGCTGGGTGGTAACAGTCACACTCTGATGATTGCCTGCGTAAGCCCAGCAGATTCCAATCTGGAAGAAACACTGAATACTTTACGTTACGCTGACAGAGCAAGAAAGATAAAAAATAAACCCATCGTCAACCTGGATCCCCAGGCAGCTGAGCTGTGTCGGCTGAGGCAGCAGGTACTGGGTGCTCTCTTATCTCAGCATTCCTTCAACCATCTAGTTACTACATGGGAGAGATTAACGACTAATAATTGTTTGTCATTCTAGCTACAAGAGCTACAGGTCCTATTGCTGCAGGCCCATGGAGGGACCCTCCCAGTGTCTATCAAGTAAGATTTGTGATTAATCCTTGATGTATCTGGTGACCAGCAAAGGCTCTAGAGCTCCTTTCCTCTGGAGAGTGAGGGTAGAGCAAACTGGCTGCTTTCTAATAAGATCTGGACAACATATTTTCTCCTTTTGTTCTTTTTGTCACACTGAAATTCCGTGTGTGTATGGATCACTTGGTTCTGTAGCAGACCCCTCAAGATTGTAGAAATCTGTTGTACGGAAGGAGCAATAACTCGAGATATTTCTGTTCATTTGCTATAACCTATTGTAATTTAGTGTAAGTCATTTAGGAAACTCGGAGGTAACTTCCATGCTGTTACAGACCTCTAGCGAAGTCGTGTTCACAAGGAAATTGGTCCTTAATGTTTCAGTAGCATGGCACCTTCTGAGAACCTACAGTCCTTGATGGAGAAGAACCAGTCCCTGATGGAGGAGAATCAAAAGCTGAGCCGAGGACTAAGCGAGGCTGCTGGTCAGACGGCACAGATGTTGGAGAGGATCATTCTGGTAAGGTTCTGTTTCCCAGGAAGATCTTTAAGTTGCACAACTTCCCCTTTTAGCTGAAGATTAATCAGTAGGAGCTCCTGTACCAACGGCACTCTGAGAATCTCTCTCTTTAATGTTCCTTTTGCATTTATTGCGAATCTCTCACTGTCAGGCAGAACTGAAGGGCTTCCAGAGCCTGTCAGAGCTGATAGATCCGGTGACTTTAGTGGGGAAAAGCAGATCTGAATCTTTCAGCTTTTCTGTTCCTTCAGTGCTTTAATGCTAGCACTTGCACACGTGCTCTCTCCCTTCTTCCCCACCCCACTTGGCTTTGTTTTCATTCCTTGCAGTGTAGTTTCCTGTGAAAAAGGGTGTTAAGTCTGAAAAAAATGGTGGCAACCATCATGCAAAGTCTTTCAGTGCGTTGATTTGCCACAGACTGACGACGTATCTTTTGCCGCAAATAAATGAGTTGTTTTCTGGCTTCTTATCTTGCTTTTCCTACAATTCAGTACAATTCTGACTTCTCTTAGACAGAACAAGAAAATGAGAAGATAAATGCCAAACTGGAGCAGCTTCAGCAACACGCTGTGTAAGTCTCTTTCCACACCCTGCTCCAGCTGAGGGAATATCTTTTGCCACTAAATGTTTTTGTTTGGGATCAACTGGATACACTGAGTTTGTGTTTGTTGATCCAGAACCAGTTTGTACATTCAGTGGGGATGTTTGTGTCACCTGTGCCATGTCATGCTCCTGGGCTTATTCCCACATCTCCGTTGCAGGTGCAAGCTTGATCTGCAGAAGCTGGTGGAGACTGTAGAGGACGAAGAGTTAAAAGAGAATGTGAAGGTGATTTGCGATCTGCAGCAAGTGTTGGCTCAGTTGCAGGTAAGGCTGAATCCAGGGAGCGAAGATTGTGTGCCAAGTGAGTTTACTAATAAAACAGTTCTTCTGCCAATCTGCTGAGCGGTGGATTCCACTCTGCAAATAAACCTTGCTTAAGGAGCCCAGGAATTACAAGTTTTAAATAATTCTTGATATCCACTTCAAAACAAGCTGTCCTGCTGTGCTTTTAATGCTGCAGTAAGGCCACTTGTGCAGCCTGCGGCGGGAGAATGAAGAGGCTCCATTAAAAAAAAACCTGATAGTGGGAGATCAGAGTGTATTTACAATCCAGAAGTTGGAAGGTGAATTATCAATTTTTGGTAGTTTTAATGAGCAAACCAAATTGCAGGGACCTGAAATTAAATAGAAGTTGCCAAATCTTTAACTGAGGAACTTCATTTCTCCCTCACTAGACATTTCCCCCCTGTTTCCAGACTCCTCACTCTTGTGAGGAGCTGACTGCCCATGCTGGAGCTCAGGCAAGACTAGAAAGAACGGCTTGTCCAGCTGGTCGAGGAGGAGTGTGCTCGCTTTTAATAAAGGAGGAAGACAACAGTGTCCTCTTTCTGGACAGAGGAGATTAATGTTACACTCTCTCATTACAGGCCCACAGATTGCTGCTAGCTTCATTTCACTTCATTTGTCACTTAACCAAAATTTCTTCACTTTTGTGCTATATAGAGTGAAAACGCTGGAGCAATGGAAGCTGCTGCAGAGGTGGAAAGCTCTGAACAGGACGCTGCAGCTGTAAGTGAGGGGTGTGAGCAGAGCGGAACTTCTTGGGGACATGTTCTTATCCCCTCATCACTCCTCTTTTATCTGCGTCCTTATGCTAATTTTCTAATCCAAATGTTTGGTAGATAACATCACTTATGTCTGTGCTGCCTTTATATTCTTATTTGCTCAGTGTGTTAAAGATCCATAACCTGTTCTCATTTCTATCTAATTTTTTATTGTAAAAACCTGAATTTGAAGTGTTCTGCAGAAACCGTGATCACATTGTTCAAGAGCTTGGGCTTGGCTTCTCCTGCTCATTGCTGTGTCTCCTCCAGGAAGCAGAAATGGGCCATGATACCAAGAGATCCTCAGATGACTTCAGCACTCACCATGCCCTCCGTCAAGCGCAGATGTCCAAAGAGCTGCTTGAACTAAATAAAGTCCTGGCGTTGAAAGAGGCACTTGCCAAAAAAATGTCTCAGAATGACAGTCATCTGGAGCCCATTCAGTCCCAGTACCAGGTAAGCTCTTCTGAAACAGTTCTTGTAAGGAGATGTTCAGTTTATTCTTCACGAATTAATGGAGTCACTGTGTGCTGAGGAGGGAAGGGAAAGATATCTGTCCTCTCATGAACATGTTCTTGGAGTGTAGTTTTATTTGGAGGTTTACTTCTCTTGTCCTTACTAGACTAATATCAAGGATCTGGAACTGGAGGTCAGCAGTTTGCAAAAGGAAAAGGAGGAGTTGGTTCTTGCTCTGCATATGACGAAGAAAGATGTCAACCAAGCCAAGTAAGAGCCACTGCGCAAGCTTAGAGTGCTGAAAACTGTGAAAATTCACTGTCTTGTACTTCTACTATTTGCAAAAGCTCTGATTTTGATGCAAATGTAAATCTCTAACACACTGTGGGAGTTGTACGAGTTGCAGAGAAGCCTGACAGTGAGCTTCCATCAGTGGGTAAGGTGCTAACACACAATGATTTCATTTTGCATAAAAGGTCTCAAACGCACAAAAAATGGCTTAATTTTTCGTGAAGTGTCTCTAAAGAGAATAACGGGGACTGGGGGGAGCTGTTTTTAAAGTGTGATTTCTTTACAGACTGAGCGAACGGCGGCGGAAAAGACTCCAAGAGTTGGAAGGGCAAATTAGCGACCTGAAGAAGAAACTGAACGAGCAATCAAAGCTCTTGAAGCTGAAGGAATCTACAGAGCGCACTGTCTCCAAATTGAACCAGGAAATCAGGGTAACTAACCCTTGCGTGCAGCTCCTGGGCTTGCTCCAGCAAAGACAAAGCAGCTTCCAGACAGAGGCACTCACTTTCTGTTCTTGGACTCAAAACACCGTTTTTTGGTCAAGATTCCTTTGGCTGCGTGACCACAATTGCTAGTGTAATACAATAGACAGGTGACTACTGAGACTGGGAGGAATAAAAGAAGTCCAGAGTGTCTTCTGGCTATTCTGATAATTCCTGGCCTCAGTCAAATCAGTTGGCTTCCTTTTGATTTTCATGTGTGTACTGTGCATGTGTTTGTCTTCCCTTTATGCCTTAAAAGATGGATTCCTGAGTTTCCCCACTCGGAGAGTGTCCTTTGGTGTGTACTCTCGGCAATGCACTGTGATATTTGCCACCCCTTACCCCACACAGCCACATTATGGGAATCTAGGGTGAAACTGCTCAGAACGGACAATTCTTCCAACTATTTCTGTTCTCCAGGAAATGAAAACCCAAAGGGTGCAGCTGATGCGTCAAATGAAAGAAGATGCTGAGAAATTCAGGCAATGGAAGCAACAGAAAGACAAGGAAGTAATCCAGCTGAAAGAACGGGTGAGCAGCAAACAAGCCCTCCAGGCTGTACCTCCCCTCGATGAGTGAAACAAATCGTTAAAGTGTTTGCTGCAAGGCTTTGTTTAACTGGCAAGCATCTGAGAAACAGCTGGGGAATGCTTTGAAGAGAACGTTGGTTCATATGGTTCCTACCTTTCACCAGTTATCATAAATGGACTTGCTTGCTTATGCCTGGAGGCCTTAAAGCTATCAATACAGCTGTCATCATCCATCTGGAAAGCAGAAGGCAAAAATATTCAATGTTTTGAAGTTGTAGGATTTGGCCACAGAACGGGAGGTATTTAAACGTCCAAAGGAAATACTGAATCTGCAGGTGAACAAAGTTGTTGATGAAATCCAGCTGCTTGTGGCACTCGAGTGTTGTGGCCAGCAAACATCTGCACCTCCGGAGGTCTGGCCTCACAGGCATTTGTACTGTAACAAGTTTGCCCCTCAGTGCTTTGGGTTGCAAAGTCTTAAACTTTTAGTCTGCAGACTCTTTGACCCTTAAGGCTCCTAAACCTTTTTAATGGGAAGTGCGGAGCCCCTTCTAGTCACTCTAAGCCTAACAGAACATTTGTTCTCGCAGGCAGTACATGGCTTAAGCTCGGCCTGCTCAGTCAAGTCACTATCACAAAGCCCTTGTGTTGCAGAACAGCAATTGTAACGATTCTGTTCACACTGGCCATCGGTATTCACGTGACCTGTCACTTTTCCATTTGTCTTAACATGATTTCCCTGCAGGATCGCAAGAGGCAGTATGAGCTACTTAAGCTAGAACGAGATTTCCAGAAGCAGGCCAACGTGCTCCGGCGCAAAACAGAGGAGGTAAGGAGCCAACATCTGCTTGGAATTTCTGACCAATTCCTGAAGGTCTGCAAAGTGTGGTTGGAGGTTGTTGCAGGATGTGCAGAAATCTGCTTTTGAAAGCAGTTTGGAGGTCCAGGAATAGGTGCTTTTCTCTGTAGAAAACCACCTGCTTCTGTCTTGTAGCCTTTGAGGGATTCGAGTTAAATCTGCTCCTTAATGGCTGAATTACGCTTGGAGTGTCAGGCTGCTGCGGCTCATCTGTCACAGATACCGCAGCTAGAAAGCGCAAAGTGAGCCTGGATGGAGGACACACCAGATTGCAGCTCAGAATTCCTTCAGGATGGCTGTAAAGAAGAAATGTGTCTTGAAACCACCATTTTGGACGCTTTCTTCTACCTTTAGGCTGAGAAGCAGGTTCTCTTCACACTGGGAATCCCAGCACATCAAGGACTCTAGTCTTGGCTTAATTCTAAAGTCATTACGGGTTTATTAACCTTATGCCCTTCTCATTGTCTGTGTCTGGCTCGCATTGTGAATACTTCATGTTTTCAACTGGTTTAGGTTAAGTGAAGTAACTGCTGTTCATCTTTTGTGTGAAATGCTTTACAGGCAGCAGCCGCCAACAAGCGCCTGAAGGACGCTCTGCAGAAACAGCGGGAGGCTGCAGATAAACGGAAGGAAAGTCAGAACCGAGGAATGGAAGGAGTTGCTGCGCGAGTAAAGGTGGGTGATAAGGTGTTCTGCACACCAACTAACAAAGGGAAAACTTCGCTTTAACTCAGTGGGTGCTGCTGGGGACATGGGAGTGACTTATTAAGGGAAGCAATATGATGATTTGATTTGTCTGGGAAGGCGTTTCAGAGGATTCAGTCCTGAGGTTGAGACTACATGAACCCCACTATATCCTTTTTCCTCCAGAGCTGGCTTGCAAACGAAGTAGAGGTTCTTGTTAGCACCGAAGAGGCTCGAAGACACCTTGCAGATCTTCTGGAGGACAGAAAGATCTTGGCACAGGAGCTCCTTCAGCTTGAAGAGCAGCAAAAAGCTGGGGAAAACCCACCTCTAAAGCTCCGGGTAAGAGAGAAGGCAACGTTTTTCTCCCCGTTGCACACCGCTGGGTGTTCAACAAGTGCTGCCACTTATTTCTTCCTGTTTGAGCTTTACCCTCAGAAGGAAGGGGTGGAGATGGTTCACTTTCTGGAAGAAAGGGTTAATGCTGTTCCCGTCCTTAGGCACATGAAGGAACAGAGCTGCTGGAGTAACATGTTCTTTAGTGCAGAGAATCTGATGGGTGTGCATGGGTCACAATGACTTGATGCTTTTGGGAAGGAAAAACAGGATTTAAGTTATCAAGAGATACTCAGAGGCTTTTAGGCTGCTGTGTCTGTGAGTGAAAGCCCAGTCTTGGGCACATTTCTGCACCTGTTGCTCACTTCTGTCCATTTCTGCAATTCTGTAGAGACGCACCTACTCCCTGGCAGATGTGCAGGCATCGGAGATGGACATTTCCATGTCAAAGCAGATAGAGAGCCTGAAAACCGAGATGGACCTCAGGTAAGGGTGACAGCACCACAAATCTGCTGTACTCAGCCTTGCCTCTGCTTTTTTGACTCATCTCTATCTACAACTTCTAAAATAACTTCTATGCTGACTCTGAAAATGATGAGATAAGACCACATGGTTAGGCTCCAGCTGCCGTAATAGGCAGTGAAAATTTTAACTTGAACTATTTTATCTAATATTCTAATAGCAGTCACTTCAGCTCAGATTTTCCCCTGTGTAGTAACCCCAAATCCATGCGTTCCTCCAAAGGAGCGCCCAGATAGCGGATCTGCAGCAGAAACTCTTAGACGCTGATAATGGAGATCGTGTGAAGCAGCGCTGGGACAGTATTGCAACAATTCTAGAGGCTAAATGTGCTTTGAAGTATCTCCTTGGAGAGGTAAATGCTGAATTTTCCTATTATATCCCTGGAAAAAAAAAA
>WEIS01080780.1:0-13506 GCA_013389965.1 Todus mexicanus
ACTTCAGCGTGCAGATACCAACAAAGACCAGGTCAGAAAGTTTTTCTTTGCTTTTCAGAGAGGTTTACACAAGTTCGCCATTCACATCAGAAAAAGTCAGCAATTATCAGGTAGTGAAAATTGCTGGATTAGGATATCTCAGTTACAGATGAAAATATTGTACAGATACTAAGTAAGTTGATTCTCCAGAACAACTGGCAAGGGGAAAAAGCAACTGGCAAGGGACATTTAGACTCCCACATTTAAAAGTGCTCTTGTAGAACTGCAAGAATACTTTATTTCCTGCATTTTAGTAAAACTATAATCAGTAGATAAAGCTCTATTCAGTAATNCATTTTAGTAAAACTATAATCAGTAGATAAAGCTCTATTCAGTAATACTGAAATTGCTTAATCCACGCCTTGGTCATGCATTTGTCAGATGAGCTCTCAGATTGTCATAAGTCTTAACTGTGATTGACTTTATCACATTACCCGTTCCTAATTACTCACCAAAAAGGACAGTATTTCTGCTTGAACCAATTTTGTTTGGGACCAAGAATTTGTAGAAGTTCTATTGTCAAATTTGACATTTGGAATCCCAGAACAACTTATGCCAAGAAGCTGTGCACTGAGGGCAAGCAAGGGCTCCATCAGTCACCTACTTATGCTAATGTGACTTGAATCAAACCAAGGTGCAGAGAACTTAAACTTTGTTTTACGGGCATCTTTTACAGACTCACTTTTGCATGGAATGTTCGCTCCAATTCCTCTTTGTATCCTTGGATTTGTTCTTCCTGTTGTTTTCTGAGCCCCTGCAGCACATCCAAGATCTTACTCTCCATTTTTCTCTGACAGGCAGATTCTATTTCTGCTATCCTGCTCTCACAGACTCTTTTTGCCTCCTTGAGCTCCTAGAAGAAGAAATTTCACAGAGAATAAGCAAGCAAATAGAATTTGAGACTGGACGTACTGTACCAGCTTAACAACTCACTCAGTATGGAAGCAGATTTATCATTGAGTGCACAGTAATTCATCTTTATTCAGATGTTAGATATTCATTCATTAGGTCAAATACTTCCACCTTGCTAGCTGCACTGTGCTATTTTGCTGCCTCACTGCCAACATGGTTTTAACTAATAAATGCAGTAGTTTGTATTTAAGACTAATTCTTTGAATTAGATGGATTTCTCTACTTCGAACACATGCATATACACTTTGGGGTTTTTTAAAAACACAATCCCTTCACCTGTTCTTGTTTTATTCAAAAAGTAATAGCAGTTGGTTAGGTAAATTGGAATTCTCCATCACTTAAACCACACGCTTTGAGATTCCTTCCAGTCAGACAGAAGGAAGCTGGTTTATATTCACGATTTTCAGTTCTATGTACTAAATTCTCACACAAAGGTTACCAGACACCTTCGATAAGTAGGGAACATAGGTTGTTTATTAAAGGAGATTGAACTTCTTCGATTATTTTAGGCTTCTAGCAAACATCTGGAATCATTTAACTGTAATATATGCACTTTCAGTTACACAAAGTAGGATATCGGGACTATAGTTACCTTCAGAAGTGCAGTCTGAGAAAATTATCTCATATTCCAGATATCTATTGGTACTACGCCAGTTAACATGAGGTTGTGTACTTTCTTGAAGTCTTCCTAGTTAGGTGGATTATTGGCTGGTGGACTGTCATAGGTTGACTCAGCTAGTTAACTTTAGGATAAAGCACCTCTTAACATTGCTTTTAAGTGCATCCAGGGATCATGGACACCTACAAAACCCCTTGTTAATAAGCTAAAACATACATCTTCATGAAGGCGCTGCTTGAATGTCATTTGTTCCTGCAAAGTTTTCTTATAATTTTCCAGGTCCGCTATCTTCAACATTTCGCTGTGGAGATGCTTTTTGCTATCTTCCAATAACAGCTTCAGCTAGAAAAGACAGAGTAATCAAAATTAAGATGTCACTTTTCCAAACTAAGACAGTCAACTTATTACAGGTCATTCAACTTCATTCCCACAGCAATCAAAACACACTGCTTAAGTGAAGTTGGTTACTCTGATTAAGTTCATGTTTCAGTGGCATCCAGTGGCACATTAGCAACAGAAAGAATCCTATTTGTTAAGTAGACCAGATTTCCCAAGACCAGAAGGCAAATACAGAGCAGCCCTTAATCTCACCAGGTAAGTTTGACCCCTCAATGTTGACTTCTGATGGATCAATTATAACATCCGTATACTTTCCTCCCCTCACAATGCCAAGTACTTCAAACTTCTCCTTAAGTTCCAGTATAATTCATTTAATGCTTAACAAGTGGAACCCTCCGAATAACAGCCTATGCCAACAACTGTTATACACTCCCCAGTGCTGGAGTGTGCTGCTTAAATGATAAAAGTTTGTCCTTTTGGTGTTAGTTTTGAAGTTTTCATTCTAAACATTTGAAATTGGCTTATTCAATGCTCACACTAAAGCACGAAGATACAAAAGCTATGCTCTTAGACATGCATTGATAGAGTAGGAACTCAGGCACAGTTCACTTTAGCAGCACCAAGAGCCTACAAAAAAAATAATCAGGACCCAAATGTAAGCATAGTGAAGCAGGGTCCATCAAATGTGAAATGCTCCCTTTGTTGATGTGCTAGAGAACGCTACAGGGACTACAGCAGAACAACACATTTCAACTTGCTTTGCCCTTGGAACAAGAGACATTACATGCTGTGGTCGCAGAACAGAATTAAAGGTACCTGCAATAGCTGGAAGTTTTAACGACCAATTATCAGTGGCACTTGCTTTCAACAAGATTGCAGAAATCTTTTTGTCCACCCGTCATTGCCATAGATTGCTTTCCCTGCTTTTAAAGCTCAGTAACTGGGGCGGGGGGGAACAAGCAAAAGCTTCAGGAACAGAAGCAAGGTCGAAATTGCAGAAATAAATCCTACCCTGACAACTTCATCCTTTAGCTCATGAAGGTCACTCTTCAGATTTCGGTTCTCAGCCAAAGCTGCTGCTAAGTCAGCTGTCTTCGCACTCAGCTGAGCATCCAGGTCTTTCACATGAGCCTGGGACTGGTTTAAATCAGCTTCTGTTTTCGAATACCTGCAACGGAAAGTTTCACACTCTTCAGTTGCAGCCGGTGAGGGAGAAAGTTTCTCTTTAGTGTTTCCCCCTTCGCAGGGGGCGGCGGCAGCAGCGCTCAAACAGACGAGAGGTCAATTAACGCTTGCAGGCTGCAGAGCGAGCCAGGCCGGCCCCTCACACAAGCATCACTTGTTTAACCAGGAGATTTCTGACCCACTTTCCAGCCGAAGCCGCCTCTGCCAGCGGGAGCGGCCAGCGCCCAGCCACGCTCAAAGCCAAGTTGAGCAGCCCTCAGCGCCGAGCTGCTCACACACACACACAGCGCCTCACACACAGAGCTCCTCTCACGCACACACACACAGAGCTCCTCTCTCTCTCACACACACACACAAACACACACACAGCTCCTCACACACACACAAACATTCCCACAGCTCCTCGGAGCGGCCCAGGCCGAAGCTGCCGCTGACCCGACCGCTGCGGCAGAGCGGCGGGCACAGCTCCCGCCTGCCCCCTGAGGCGGGCCCGGCCGCGGGGCTGGGCTGGGCTGGGCTCTGCCATCCTCTCTTCTCCTCCTCCTCCCGCAGCACAGCAGGGGCTAAACCTCCCGCCGTGAGGCCACCGGCCCTGCTGAGCTGGAGCTTTGCGCCCTACAGGGCAGGAGCCCCCCCAGCTGCCGCCCTTCCCTCACGGCGAAGGGGCGCCTCTCCCTCAGGAGGGACATGAGCTCTTCCCCGCGCCATGGGGGAGTTACGGAGGAGACAAGCTTTGCCCTCACAAGAGAGACATTTCCTCGCACCAACAGCCATGTACAGAGTCCTCAGGTACCTCCTGGGTGGCCAACACGGCCAAGTTGCTGGTTTTACTGGGCCCACAGGGGTCACCTGGCAGAGACAGGGGCGACAGCTTCCCAGACTGCTCTGGCTTCTCCAACCCTCGCAGCTCCCTGCCCACTAGCCAGAGTCTGACTTCTTGCTCAAAACTCGGATTTGAGATTGCAAAGAGCAAAGCGTTCAATGTATTTTGGCAAAACCTGTTCTGCCAAGTGGCCAAGTTGTGATAATTCATACGATGAGTTTTCCAGTTGATAATTAAGCAGACCAGTTGGAGAGAATCCCAAGTCATTCCGCAGGTGCAATCGGCCTGGACTGCAAGGAAATATTGGAAAAAAACTACAGGCTGTTTAGTCTAGAGAAGTGATAGGAGACATAAGGCTTCACATACATGAAAGGCTGCTGCACAAAGGAAGGGAATCTGTTTTCCATGTCTGTTGTGGAAAAGACAGGAACTCGCAGGCTTAAATTGCAGGAAGGAATATTTGGGTTTGATGTTAGGGAAAGGGAGCTAAGAGTAGTTCAACACTGAAGCACATTGCTTGGGGCAATATTCTGGAATCTCCATAATCTGGAATTTAAAAACAGGGTTACACAAATATCTCTTGGAAGGGACGCAGGTATGGTTGGATCCAACATAGGCCTGTGGCATGTGGCTATATCAGATTCTTGCTCAAGGCCCTTTCTAGCCCTTCTATTCACAGATATTTGTTGATTGGGTCCTCACACTTCATGACCACAACACAAACTCAAAACGTTTTGCTAGCGGATGTTATTTATTCTTTACTCAGACTCTGGGGAAAAAATATCACTCTACTGAGATAACAATGAAAAACATGATTATGTGCTGTAGTGGTTTTCTTAGCATTTACAGGTTTTTTTCTTTTCTAGGTATTAATTAGTCACCTTCCTTTTGAGATGTCTGCTACCACTATCACTTACTGTGAGTATTAGTTACAATATTAACAACTACACCAACAACACTACTATGATAATACATTATTGCAGAATGCAACACTCAATAAGTTTATTTCCACTATAAAAGTGTGCACGTGACTGAAAGTCGATTGCTATTTGGGGTTTAACAGCCTGCTTTCCTGATGCAGGCCTCTGACAGCCAGGTTCAGGTTTCCTATATTCCTTCCTGACAAACAGAGAAGCCTGAAGTGAGTGGTTTCATCTTTAAGAACAGCAATTTAACAAGCGTAGCTTATTGACTATCAACTGCAAGCAATAACTTAAAGGCACTGCCAATCACATTCCTTGTGAATCAAGGTGCTGCATATATTTGACCTGGAGATTTTAAGTAACTTTACCAAAAGAGTTTGGGTATGTCTGAAACAGACTCCAGCTCGTTGAGGCTTCAGGATAATAGCAGCACTTGGAGAATTAATCCTTCAGCTTGCTACACCACATATGTCAGGTTCAGTAGCAAAACACACATTTATACTCACTGATGTGGAAAGAAACTAGTCTTGTTTTTCCTTCACTGTGCTACTGTAGTTGCTTTGACCTTCTCAGGCTCTGAACTCAACCAACTGATATGCTTATCCACAACTCCTCAGCAAATGTCTTTGGCCTGCTTCCAATTACCGCTGGTTTAGTAGTAAGAAAAAAGCTGAAACGCAAGCACACAGCACTCTTGCTGAAGCTTTAAGTCTCCACCAGCGATTAGGAAGAGCCAATGGTTAATGTTGTTGGGAAATTATCTGGTTACATTCCATCCTATAAGAGTTCGAGGTTATTTAAAGGGTGTGTATATATAAAGCACACGATACCCTCAAAGTAGTTTGTTCCAAGTTATCCGAGACATTTGCAGTTAAGCAGCCCAGTTACAAACACTCTTTAATATGAGGCCTTCAACCTAGTCCCTGCAGAAAGCAGCAAGTACTACATATCATTTCCCATGGGCTGTAAAGTTAACCACTTTTAAGACCTGGTTACTTTAAAGAGAAAAAAAGATCAGTCCAGTGGGTTGCATACTTGCCAAGCCTAAAGCTTTATAAACAAAGTCACAGAGTTATACAAACACAGAGAGCAGCAGAGAAGTTTGAGAACTGGCATTACCCCTCTCCTCACTGTCCACTCAAGTGGCTGGTTAGATTTATGAAACAGATCAGAGCCAAAACCCAGCATGAATGAGACAAGCCCAAGAACTTTGAAGCCACTGAAAACAGAAACTTACAAGTAAAACCACCTTTTATTCCCAAATAGAACAGCTACTTAAGCTCCCTAGTGAGCCAATGAGGGGGCACTATTTCCTCCATGCGAGTGTTAAAAAGTTGGTGCCTAAAGTTGCTATGATACAAGTTTATAACAAGATTTAGGGGGCCTTTGGAGACCCAAATTCTTCCAAGTCTGTAATTGGTTTAGCAGTACAATGTGCTCTTAAAGTAACTAGCAACACTAGCACACTGTATATAGCCATAAAGGAAGCTTGTTGGGATTGGATGCTTGTTCCCTCCCCTTCACAATCCACCTTCTTTCCCTCCTTCACGAGGGTTTAATGGCACTTACGTGGGGCCACCCCTTTGTTCCACAGCCTTGGCAGTGTGATGATTCCAGGCTCAGGATACACAGCTTGCAAGAAAGTCAATCCCAAAACAGGCGGCAGTTTGTTCCAGTAACATGTGAAACAAGACCTAAAAGCCACTAGGCCTGTTTCTGTGCAGCTCCAGCCCAGGTAAGCTATACAGGCTAACAGGATTGCTTTCTCTGGGTATTCCCCTCTAAGCACTGTCTGAGCTAGAAAGCCCCAAAGGATGTGATCTGACTCCATACAGAGACACCTACACCTATAACTTTCTAGATGTTTTCTAGCATAGCAGCTTCTTGTACGTTTATAAAGACAGGTGTGGTGCCAAACGCAGCGAGCTGTGCATTCAGGCAACGCTACCCACATATGACCACCCAACACCCCAGATTCTGGGGGAGCCCCATGCCCACCACACGGAGCTGCTGAAGTGGCCCAGCAGCACTACCGCAGGAGCAGCTTCAGAACAGACACTAGGGTCTGTCTTGACCCAAGACCCTTGGGGGAGATGGTTTAGGGGTGAACTTCACAGAGTAGGGTTGATGGTTGGACTTGATCATTCCAAGGATCTTTTCCAACCTCAATAACTCCACGATTCTAAGACAGCGCAGCCTCAGAGGGCCATACCTTTGGGGTGTCGCCACGCCACGGCCTAGAGCCCCGAGCAGCCCCCAGCACGCAGCTGACACCCCCTTCCCTGCGGCAGGGGCTGGGGGCACCCCGACCTGCCGGGGGGTAGGGGGGGCACCGACCTGCTGCGCAGCTCGCGGTGCTCCTCGCCGATCCTGCCCAGCTCCACCTGCAGCGTGGCCCGCTGGATGGCGACGTCGTCCAGCGTCCGGCGGGCGTCGGCCAGTTCCTCCTCGTAGCAGAGCCGCAGGCTGCCCAGCTGCCGCTCGCCCTCCGCCTGCTGCTCCAGCAGCCACTGCTGCGCCGCCGCCTTCTCGGCCTCCANCTGCACCTCCTCAGCCCAATGGTGCTGCCCGGGGAGGAGCTGTCAGGAGCTGCTTGCAGCAGCCCGGCGTTTTTACAAACCAGTGCGAAGGATCAGGGAGTGGAGGAGGAAAAAAAAAGACTAAACCCTCAGCTTTAGGAAGCTGCGTGACGGCTGCAGTGATGCTGCGGGGCTGCCATGGCAGCGCTCTGCCTGTTCTGCCTGGGGTTTGGGGGGAATGCGTTCAGTTCGTTTGAAGAAGCTAGTCCCTCCTCTTGTGTGGATTTGTTGGTTGGGTGTGGGCGGTTTTAGCTTTTAGGTTATCGGCTGTCAGCCATATGGCAGCCGCTCGGTGTTGCGGCTGAAAGCTGATGTGTGAGCAGAAGGAGAACTGCGGGGGAAGGGAACCGGCATGGAGACAGTAGGAAGCGGTCTGCAAAGACTGACACCAAGGGCATTTGAGAAAAATCATTGTTCAATAGGAAGGTGGCTTCAGTACTTGAGTTGTGACATGCACCCTGGAAGGCATTCTTTTTCACCTGTACCTAATTCATTTACCCTTTTTCACTTACATATTGGAGAGCAGGTGCTGTACAGATCTCATTCACTGTGAGCATAGAAGTCTATGGACGTTAATATAACTGTTAATTATGGTGTTTGATGAAGCAGTTACAAGAAACTTCGCTTAAGAGCTTAGCTTAGGTCAGTGTTATTTCTTGCTGAGAAAAAAAATAGGGAAAATAGTCTTAACATCCTCTTTAAATGTAAAGACAGGTGTTATGAAGGTGTAAGCGAAAATTCAAGCTTCACTTTATAGGCTGGCAGGTGTGTTACACAGGAGAACAACATAGTTGGCCTCGAGACTGTAGCTGGAGATTTTAGAATTAGGTTATATATACTGCTGGGTACAAAGCTACAAAGTAAACAAGGACATAGGAGGAGGTATGGATGCTCATCAAGCTGGTTCTTTTGTGTTTGTTTTTTGTTTGTTTCGTTTGTTTTTCTGAACTTCTTTACACATTTGTATAAAAAAACCCCAGAATTTCAGAACTCTAAACCAACATGCAGCGTGTTGATGACATAGGGCCAGACTGAGCTCCTCTGGTCCTAGTCCTTACAACAGCACCAGGAAATTTTTTCCTGCAGAGCAGTTCCAGTTTTTTTATTTTGATATAATGCGTACTTGCTTGTTCTTCACTGCCAATAGAAAGCTCAATTAAAAAAAAATTAAATAATTATTATTTAAATCTGAATATGTACCTCTAAGACCAGGATGGACACAACTGAAGGTTTACTTCAGCTTTCAAACCTCAGTCCTCTACAAAGAGCACTGTGGTCGTATGTCATTGCCACATTTGATGGTCGCATGTTACTGGCCAGCTGTTCAAATACAATTGTACGGGTTTGGAACAGATGCAGAACAAAGTGAGAAATCTGCTATTCTAAGAATATTTTCCTTGCCTGCCAGGGCTTTATAATAGTGCAAACAAAACCAGCTGAAATAGTTCAAAAATAGTCTGGGTTAGTTTTATCTTCTGTATTCTTCACCTTTTTTCCCTATGCAAGCACAGAAGGCGCCAACTTAAGAAGAATGCAATGGAAGTTTGCTGCCGATTCTTTTCTTTCAGACATCTTTTTCTGACTTCTTTAATTAAGACTGTAATCTGTACTGCTTAGACCACAAGTGTAGCTAAGGAATTCCTGCAGAGATAAGCCTGTACCATCTTTTCCTACTGTTTCAAGTATAAAGATATCAGGAATATTTCAGGATTAAGAGATACAGAAGGTATTAGGAAAAATTGTGAGGAAAGGTATATATATCGGGCTAAAGCACAGCTGAAGGCTTTCTACAAATAGTTCTTTTGCAGGAAAATGAAGATTTAGACAGTATTAGCAGATTCCACAAAGGTGGAATAACACCCTCTCCCCCATTTAAAATATTTGTAGACTTTTTTTCAAGTGTCTTAATCATGCCTTGATCTTGTGAAATTAAGTGAAAAAATACAGTAATACAGCAGGAAAATGAAAACCAGGACAAAGTAAACTGAACTTCTGCAAAAAGCTCAGATTTTTAAAAATCCTTTTCTTTATCTGCTAACTGATCAATGCCATGTGCAAGCAATCAGTTGGTATGGGTTCCAAGGTGCTGTCAGGCCTCTGAGAGCACTAATATACCTTAATAACCTTGATGAGCCTCAGCTGGGGCTTCCACCCAGGCCTCTGCCCACAGTTGCAGGAGCTCCATTTAAGCTCTGGCCCAGCCCTCAGTCCCTTTTTGAGCTCTGTAATGATTGTGTCTAACTGTAAGCTTTGTTGGCCAACAGACTAATTTTTTTACCTTAACCTTCTACCTGCCTGGTGAGGGCCCCTTTGCCTGGGCTCTCTGGACACCCTGGCTCGTACCTCTAGCCCACTGTGTATCCTGCCTAGGAGCAGTGGGACAGGGCCATGGCTGATGCGGCTCCTGCCCTGCAAGTCTGGCTACCTGCCTTGGCTCTCTGTCTGTTATAAAGCAGCTGGACCTTGCTACTCCGTGCGTGAGAGATTCGTAGAGCAATGACTGCTAAATACTTAGGTAAGGCCAAGTTTGTTAATAGCAGTGTCTTTTTCTTTTAGACTTTTTTGTGACCTAATACAAAATGTTCAAATTAATATCTACTTTGCAAGTGTTAAATACCTCTGAGGCTGTGTATAATAGATGGACAGGCTTAAGTAACATGAAAATATTGTGGTGGTAAGTGTAGGCATAGGTACAGGGTCAGCACAGACAACAGGAGCTTCGGTAGCGTTTTAGTGTTTTTCTCTGGTAATCATTCTGTTCTCTAGTTAACGAGAGTCTCTTCCTAAATATCTGTTGGAAACAAAATAAGGTACCCCTGGATAACCTTTGTAAGAAATAGTGCTGTTGTTTCAAATGGTATTACTCTGATAGGTTAGAATACATCAATAGTTTGCTCAGCAGTCCGTTTACAGACAGATGTTAGTGACTCACGCGTGTCCAGAGCTAACAAAGACAGATTGTGTTCTACTGGCCTGATCATGGTTGCTACAGTACGAAGGCAGGTGTGGAGGCTCCCTGAGAAAACTAGAGATTATCCCCCAGAAAGGTTCAAGGGTAGTTTCTTTCCTTTGTCATAGGTGGAGGAGTCCTTTCCAGAACATGTAACCGCGCACGTGACCTTCCTGTGTAGTACTTTATATGCCCCTACTTATCTAATTAAATTAAGCAGGACAAGTCAATCAGCTTACAGTGGCTTTTGTCTGCATTGGGATAACAGCCTTCTGTAAGTTGGCAATCAGTAAAGAAATAACATTGTTTGTGATGTTGCAAAAGTAACCATTAGATTTTATTTGGTAAAATGTGAAATATAGAAGATATACCTGATAGCACTATTTTCGAAGTGGCACTTGACAAGTTTCTGTCTTAGGCTGTCCTAGTTTCCAGTTGTCAGTGACCAACTGCTATGTACAAATGCAGAGAAGCTGTTGCTATGCACGGTTTGTGTTAGTACTGCTGTGACTACAACCTGGCTCACTGTCTGAAGGTACTCACTTCTGGTTTTCTGTAGAATGCACCATAGTTTCTGTAATGGATGTCTACACAGAATGAGGACGAAAAGAAGTCTTAGGTACTACATGGGTCTGCAAAAATAGGATTTTGTCATACAGAAATTACTGATACCAGACTTTGAAGACTGATCTCAGACTTTGAAGAAGTTTCACAGACTGAGGTGCTCTCATAGTATAAGGCAACAGAAGGAGCAAAGAAGAAAACATGAAATCAAGTGAAAAATAAGCTGTTTGGTTGGGTTTTTTTCAGTGACTATATACCTCCAAACTCTGGAGCTTTACAAACTTTCTTGCCCTCCGCCCATGAAATTTTGTTAACCGTTATTTATCCTCATGCATTGTCAAATAGATTGTGTTCAGTTATGTCATCGCTGACTGCTTAGAAGAATGAGTGCATCTGCCGGCTCCTACAAGAGCCAGGAACCACCTTTGATCCACCAGAGCTACATCAAATCTGAGTCCCTTGTGAAAATGAAGTCACTTCCATTTCTTTTAGTAGAATATAATAGCAAAAATGTCTTCATTTATATCCAGGCAATGTTGTTGAGATGAGTTGAATCTGTTTCACAGAGAGCAAGTAGTTTATCCCACTATAATTGCACTTGTCTCAATACCTCACTCAACATGGAGCCCCTGGGCTGCAGCCAGGTTGTGGTGAGGAAAAGGGATACTTCTTCTTGGTAATCATTCACAATATAGTCTTTTAATGAAGACTGTAAATGTGCAGTTCAAGAAACAAGCGCATTTGCCAACACAGCAAAAGAAGTTGTCGACTAGAAGAGAATGGAAGAATCAAAAATTAATTTCAGACTTGCTTTTTGCCCTCGCATTTTCAACGGTGAAGTTCCAACAGAGCTGGAGGTGTACGCCCTGTTAGTGCACTATTGCATTCCTGGATTTGGGCTTGTTTTATTTGTTGCTTTGTTCCCACCCACACAAGTTTACAGGAGTGTGTGACCGTTTTATGATATGGGCTTTGTTCTAGTTTTTTCTGTATTTATATTGACACACAGACTGTATGTGAGAAAGTGGAAACTTTGTTCGTCCTACTGCCAAACACTTGTTGCACAGCATCACTTTTCTGAAGCTGTTTTCTGGTAACCTCATTTTTGTTTGGGGAATTAATTTTTTTATTATTATTCTGTTTCAACTGTTACACTTACGTTTTTGCTTCTGGTTGTTAATCATTCATCTTCTGCTTTTATATCCACATTGTCTTTGTTAATAGTATTCCTCCTGGTGATGTATCGTGTATTTCTTCCAACTTTGTCCCTTTTTTTCCCTTATCACTGTTTACTCCTTGCTTATGTTTTCTTCTGTTTCTGTATTGGTGAGCATCTTTAGACACTTGTGTAGTGACACGCACAAATCATCTTGTGAGATGCAGGTCACTTTTCTTGCTTTTCCCCAGTGAACCATTACAGCGAGGGCAGGAACTGTCCTGCTGACCTTTGTCTGTTGCTCATGACTTGCAACATAATTGATTTGCTCAGAGCCCCTGTTTATTCACCAAGTGTTGCCTCTTTCACACAGCACTCAATAACATTTTATTTTTCACAGTTACAGAAGTAAGGGCCATCAGAGGCTGAGGAAAACAGTTCGTTGTTGCTGTTGCATGAAAAGAAAATGGCAGCGAAGTTCAGGAATTCAGATCTGGGATATTCACAATCCTCAGTGGGGTTGCATTTTTATTTTTTTCAAAAATCTATTAAAGAGCACATAGGTATGTGTAAATCAATGGAAGCTATTTTACTTCTGCAATGAAATTTTCATTTTGTCTTATCTGCATTCAATCTTCATCTATGTAATTCTGTGTTTTTTAATTATACCCCAAATAAGCACCTAAATCCCTTTGAAAAAATATGTGGCAAAGCCACAAAATTATCATGTAAGCATATTATAAATTTACCTCAAAATATTGGTTCTATCATTTTAGTTGGGGCTATGAACTCTGAACTGCAACAAAAAGTATGTGCCATCTGAATCAAGAAGTGTTTGTTCTGGAGAGTCATGAAAGTCAATGCATCTGCTACTACTGTACAGGATCATACATACGCAAATGAGCCACACGTTGTTTTGCTTGCGGATAAAAAGGAATTTGAGAGACAAGAGAGGACAAATATTTATTCAGATACTTGAAATGGTGACCATTTGTATATACTGTACTGGTTAATGCTAGATTCGTTTAAACACAAGCTGAGAGGAAGATAGCAGTTTTGTTCTGTAACGTTAAGGTCTATCCATAAGTAGTTTTTCTTTCTTTAACCCACAAGATTTTTTTTCTACTTATTATATGGCTGGAGCTGATTCCAAAGCCCAGGGCAAGGATCAATGGGGAATGCAATGGGTTCCATAACACCAAGAAATCAAAGACACAGTGCTGGAGCTGAACTTTGTACCTTTATACTAATAGAGGCTTTACTCTTTATAGAGTATAACGTATTCGTGAAGTGTGACAGTGCGTGATTGCTCTCTGCCCCAGAGAGCTTGTTATTTCAGGGTAAACAAGCACCCTGTACAAATACAATGCAGGGCCAAAGAACTGATTATACTGTGTCAGGGTTCTCATGACTCTAG
>WEIS01080788.1:9299-21050 GCA_013389965.1 Todus mexicanus
TGCCCTCCCAGCTCTCTTCTTGCCCTCCCAGCTCGCTGCTTACCTTCCCAGCTCCCTACGTGCCCCCGCAGCTCCCTACGTGCCCTCCCAGCTCCCTGCTTGCCCTCCCAGCTCCCTACGTGCCCTCCCAGCTCCCTGCTTGCCCTCCCAGGTCCCTACGTGCCCTCCCAGCTCCCTGCTTGCCCTCCCAGCACACGTCCCCAGCAGCACCTGTCCCCTACAATGCCCCTAGCTCCGCCGCAGGCTGTTTGCTTAGCGAGGGGGGGCATCAAGCTGCCAAAGGCAAATGGCTGCCCTGCTTGTGCCTCCTGCTCTCCCAGGACAGCGCGGTGCCTGCGCCTCATCCCTGCACAGAGCCCCGCAGGAACCAGCCCCCACCAGTTACGGGCCCAGGCAGGGTGTGGGAGGGGGCACATGGGCTTGGGGAGGGTCTGCAGCCCTCCAGCACTGCCCTTCTCCCACAGGCCTCCCCTTCTGAGCGCTCCTTCGAGGTGGATTACAAGGAGGACTGCTTCCGCAAGGATGGTGCGCCATTCCGCTACATCTCAGGAAGCATCCACTACGCCCGCGTCCCGCGCCCAGCCTGGAGGGACCGGCTCCTCAAGATGTACATGAGCGGGCTCAGCACCGTGCAGGTGTAAGTGACAAGGGCAGCCCCGGTGCTTCACAGCCGCCACTCGCCATGGCCCCTTGGGGGTCTCTGGGGTCCCCGGAGTAGGGACAGAGACAGGAGTGTTGGCTGATCATGGGGAGTGGACACCAGCCCTTGCACTGGTCTGACTGAGACCCCCAGGACCTTCCTGCCGGTCCCATCCAGACCCAGTTGCCATCCCCAGCTTAGACCGGAGGCCATTTCCCCGGAGCAGAGGGACTAGCCTGTTGGAGGGCTCCCCGTTGTGCCGGAGCCTCCTTAGCCTTCACATGCTGATTTTCCCTCTCCCCCCAGCTATGTCCCCTGGAACTACCATGAGCCGCTGCCAGGGGTTTACGACTTTGCTGGGGACCGGGATGTGGAAGCCTTCCTGGACCTGACAGCCGAGCTGGGACTTCTGGTGATCCTGCGGCCGGGGCCCTATATCTGTGCGGAGTGGGAGATGGTGAGCGAGCGCCAGAGCCCCAGCCTGGCACAGAGGGTGATGGATGGTCCGGGCAGGGCCCAGCAGTGCCCTCTGGCTGGCACACTGACTCTGGTGCCATGCCAGCCGTGCCCAGGCTGCTGCCCCGTGGGGCACGTGCTGCTTCAGGCACACGCTGCTCCAATGCTCAACATCAGCATTGCACTGGCCGAGTTTCGGCTGTGTGCCAGCCCAGGCTGCTGAGCGGTTTTCTCTGCCTCCCTCTCCGCTGTGCATGTTTCTCCAGGGTGGCCTGCCCGCCTGGCTGCTGTGGAAACCTGACATTGTCCTGCGCTCCTCTGACCCTGGTGAGCCTCAGCAGCCTGGTGCCGGTCCCAGCACACCGTTCTCTCTCCATGCATCTGCTAGCCCTGCACGTGTGGTCTCTCCCATTACCTTCTTTACCTTTCCCCACGGTTTGTCCACCTCTGGGTACCCATTGCGCTCAGCCCTGCCCTGCCTGCTCCGTCCTCCTGGCAGGGCTGGCTACAGGTGGGCCGGGGTGGATGCTGCAGTCAGGCTCACCTGCCCTCTGTCCCCCCAGCCTACCTGGCAGCTGTGGACTCCTGGCTCCAGGTCCTGCTACCCAAGATCAAGCCACGGCTGTACCAGCATGGGGGGAACATCATCAGTGTGCAGGTAGGGTGCTGTGGGACCTGGAACCCTGCCCTGCTCTGGATCATCTTTGGATGTGCCCCAAAAAGCCGCCTGTACCCCTTACACCATGAGCTCATCCAGCACAGCTCTCTGATAAATCCCTCCCGACCTCTGGATCTGGGTTTAGACCCAAGGGCTGGAACTCTGGGGTACCTGCTACCACCCCAGTTGTGGTTCATGGGACACTGGCAGAGCTGGGGTCTAGGTGGGGCTAGATCATTCTCAGGACCCACCTGTCAGGAGGGAAGGGGGGATCTGGGTGCTCATCCCAGTGGGCAGTGGCACCTGGCTGTGGCCCTGCCACGTGTGGCCTGAGCGCCAGCCCCTGCCCTGCTTGCAGGTGGAGAATGAATACGGGAGCTACTACGCCTGCGACTATGGGTACCTGCGGCACCTGCTGGGCTCCTTTCGGGCGCTGCTGGGGAGCGAGGTGCTGCTCTTCACCACCGACAGCGCGCGGGCCGAGGAGCTGCGCTGCGGCACGCTGCAGGGGCTCTACGCCACCGTTGACTTCGGGCCAGGTAACCCTATGGGGGAGGCGGAGGAGGAGAGGATGGGGGTCCCTGCTCCATCCTGCTCCAACCTCCCTCCTGCCACCTCCGCAGGCTCCAATATGACAGAGGCGTTTGGTGCCCAGCGCCAGGTTGAGCCAAAGGGGCCTCTGGTGAGCTTGGCGTGGGTGCTGTGCGGGGAATGACCTGCAGCAGCTTTGGGGAGGCAGAGGGGCTGGGGGGGCGAGGCGAAGAAGGGTGCTAGGGCCAGGCTGCAGGTGAGCAAGGGGGATGTGGCTGACAGAGGGGTGGCGGGAGCCCCATCTCTGGGCAGGTGACAGTCCCTTGCTCCCCCAGGTGAACTCCGAGTACTACACGGGCTGGCTGGATTACTGGGGGGAGGCGCACGCCAGCACCAGCTCGACGCAGGTGGCCCGGCGGCTGGAGGACATGCTGCAGCTGGGAGCCAGCGTCAACATGCAAGTAGTCAGCTGGGGAGCACAGCCTGGGGCGGCAATGCCCTCCCCTCTGCCAGCACTGGAGTGGGCATCGCCACTCACCTTTGTCCTGCAGGGCTGCAGGGCTGGGCAGTACCTGGTGAGCCCCCCGTGGGTCTGTGAGGGTGCTAATGGGGCTCTCTGGGGTGTCCCGTAGGTACATGTTCCATGGGGGGACAAACTTCGCCTACTGGAGTGGTGAGTTTTCCCTGCCCTGGGAAAGGGGGACGCACTGTGGGACTGGGGGGCTTTCCTTGGCTGTTCCTAAGGAGCCTGCTTCAGGCTCCTGTTCTGTGCCACGGGGCAGGCTGACACATACCCAGGGGCTCCCGAACTGAAGCTTGTACCCTCCTGGGGACACCTTTTATCCCCAGGCAGGGGGTCTCAGTTCTGTGTCCTGCCCCCACCGTTGCCTTGCACCCTTGCACCACTGCCTGGCGCTGGATTCCGTGCCCAGGGCTCTCCCATTGCTTCCCTGACCAGGGGCTGACTTCAAGGACCAGTACAAACCAGTGACCACCAGCTATGACTATGATGCCCCCCTCTCGGAGGCAGGAGACCCCACTGAGAAGCTGTTTGCCATCCGCACAGTCATCAGCAAGGTGCTGAGCCTGGCAGGAGGCGGACAGCACTGAGCACCGCTGCCTGTGCCAGGGAAGTGGGGACACAGAGTGACCTGGCAGGGCAGGGGACATCTCCCTGCTCGCCCAGAGGCGCAGCTGACAGTTTGCTGTTCAGTTCCAGTCCCTGCCCGTCGGTCCGATGCCACCTGCCAGCCCCAAATACGCCTATGGCTGGGTGGCCCTGCGCAAGGTGTGTGCCTGTCCCAAGGGCGGTGCTGCCCCTGCTGGCACTGCCTGGCTGCCCAGCACCCATCCCTCTCTTTGCAGTGTGCTGACCTTCTGGATGTCTTGGATGTGCTGTGCCCCTCTGGGCCCATCCAGAGCCAGTTCCCCCTCACCTTTGAGGCCATAAAGCAGGTGCGGAGCTGGACACAGTGGGGGACCCTAGGGAGATGTTCCTAGGCTTGCCTGCCCTGCCCTGGCTCCAGGCTGGAGGAGCAGGGCTTGTTTCCAGACCCATTTTCCTTTCTGTGCCACGCTGCTGTGTCCTGCAGGCCCATGGCTTTGTGGTGTACCGCACACAGCTGCCCAGGGATGTCCCGGACCCAGCCACACTGGCTGCTTCTCCCCACAGCGTCTGTGACCGTGGCTACGTGATGCTGCAGAAGGTGAGGCTAGGGGGAGCACACCCTGCCCTGGCCCGGCCTCTCAAGAGGGCTGTGGGACCTGCTGGCAGCCGGGATGTGATGGTCTTGACACAGCCAGGGTGCAAAGAGCCACACTGAGCCCCTGTAGGGTATCCCTCTGGCCCAAAATTGTCCTCTCTGGGGTCAGAGGACAGCCCTGGGCTGGTTCAGGGGGTGCAGGCAGCAGGATGCTGTGCTGGCCCGCTGCCGGCGGTGACTGGAGCGGTGGGATCCAGGCACGGGGCAGCAGTGCTCACCCTGTGGCTGCAGGAGTACCAGGGGATGCTGGAGCGGGACGGGCAGACAGCGCTGCGTGTGACAGGCAGGGCATGGGACACCCTGGACGTGCTCGTGGAGAACATGGGCAGGATCAGCTTTGGGGCCAACGTCAGTGACTTCAAGGTGAGGGAGAGGGCCCTGGGACTCTGGAGGGGATGGCATGGGCACCTGCGGGGCCAAACATCCCCTTTCTTGCCACCCACAACAGACCTCAGCCACAGTGGGGCCACCTCCAGAGCTGCTCCCTGGTTAATCTCACCCTGTCCCCTCCCCTGCTCCTGGCAAACCCACCGGGACCAGGATAACGCTGTGGAATTGGTACCCGTCTCCCAGTTACGCTACCACAGCAGCTAGGGCAGCACAGGCCTTCAGCGTGGATCCCACCCCACCTCCACTGCTGTGAGGGCAGTGTGCCCTGGGAAGCAAAGCATCCTCCTGCCCGAGCAGACCCCTCTGCCTCATTTTCCCTCCTGCTCCATCTCAGGGCTTGCTGGGGAACCTCTCCTTGGACTCCAGCCCTCTCAGCAACTGGCTGATCTACCCGCTGGCCATAGACGCTGCCGTGCAGCAGGGCTGGCCCCACGCTGCCCTGCCCAAATCAAGCAGCGGAGGCAGGGCAGGGCCAGCCTTCTACACTGGGACTTTTGAGACCCCTGGCATCGCCTGGGACACCTTTGTGAAGTTCCCAGGTTGGGGCAAGGTAAGGCGGTGCATAGCCAGGAGAGGGAGCGAGGGTGGAGAGGGGCACAACTCAGTCTCCCCTGTCTGCCAGGGCCAGCTGTGGATAAATGGCATCAACCTGGGCCGGTACTGGCCCCGCCGCGGGCCCCAGCAGACTCTCTTCGTGCCTGGCTCAGTGCTGCACGTTGGCCGTCCCAACAACATCACAGTGCTGGAGCTGGAGGGGGCACCCTTCATTCCCCTCTTGCTCTTTCTCGACCAACCCCTTTTTAACAGGACCCTCAGGTGCAGCACCAGGGCCACAGAATAAACACAGCACTGCTGGGCACCACTATCACCTCTTGCTGGGGCTTGTGGAGAGGGCAGGGGGCTGGTGAAGCCCAGGGGCGAGCAGAGGGGCTGCAGGGCCCTAGGAAAGGGGCACACGTCCTGGCACAGACATCCAGAACGCCTGGCTGCCTCTGGGGCCAGGCGGGGTCTGTGCTAAGGAGAAACAGGCCCAGAACTGAGCTTGTTTAGCATGTCAATCCCAAATAATTCCAGTGCTCATGGTGACACCCCCACGCCTAAGGGGTCAAGGCACCTCTTTATTGACAATGCAGGCAGAGGAGGTAGTTACTAACATGATATGGCTGAGAGGCCGATGGCATCCAGGAGAGGAGAGGGCAAAGCATAGCCCAGAGGGTGCCCGCATGTGGCTGTGGGGTCCAGATGTGTCAGGATCTGTCCCATCACCCTGGGCAGCAGCCTACAAGATACCCATGAGAAAAGCTCAGCAGGACCTGCCCCCTGGAGCCAGGCCACGATGCAGTGCTGGCCCCTCACACTAGCACTTGGGGACCTGTTGGTTGTAATGTCCCCAGAGGCACCACCCAGAGGAACATTCTTGCCCTGAGCCTTGCCAGAATTGCCCTGGAGAGTGACAGGGCCGGCTCCATCCCTCTGACCAGCGCTGCCCCCCAGGCTCTCGCTCGCTGCACAGCCAGTGCTCAGCCACGTCTCCACCACACGGGTCTTTGGCAGGTGGCAGCAGTCCTCAGCTTCATGTGTGGCTGGCGCGGGCCCGCCGGTGGGTTTGCAGGCAGGCCGTGGAGCAGAAGGAGAAGTCGAGGTAATGGAACGGGACTCGACCCAGCAGGGACTCCCCACACTGCCAGCAGCGGCTGCAGGAAAGACAGAGATGGCCCTGAGAGAACGGGACGCTTGCGAGAGGGTTAGAAAAGGAAAGAATTCTCCGCCTAGGCTGTGGCATGAGACCAGCAGCATGAAGGAACTGGGACTCCTCTAGTCCTACCGGGCCGATGTGCTCACACAGCAGCCTGGCCAGGACGTGCTCTGGGGAGGCAATGCTGTGTGGTGTGAGGCCCTTCAAAGAAGGCTGAACAGGGGGGAATTTGGCCCCATATGGGGTTGTAAAGCCCTTGCCCAGATGAGCATGGGCAGGGCAGGGGGCCCACAAAAGCCTGTGGGGTGGCACAGAGAAGGGATGGGGGATGTGGAGCTGGGGACAGGGGCACAGGAGTGGCTGGGGGTTGGCTTGCCAGCAGCCTGGCTGCAATTGGACCAAGTTGTCCTGCGGAAAGTATTTCAGGGGTGCAAGGCAAGAGAGGGAGAAAACTTTTATACTGGCACTGCTAGGAATGAAGTGGACGGAATAGCTTTGGACTAGAAACAAGAACTGGAGCAGGAAGGACAGGGCACAACCGTGCTGCGGGGCTGTTACCTGACGTTGGCAAGCGTTGTGCCGTTGTCCTGCAGCTGCGCAGCCAGCCTCCGCTCGGCAGCCAGGGCCCTCTGGGGAGCAGAGAGGGCTCAGCATCCCCAGCCCTGTGGAGCTGCTGTGCCCAGAGCCCAGCGCATCAGCACTGCCCCAGCAGGGCTGGATCCCCTTCCCCACGCACGGCCTCACCTTCTCCCTGTCAGACAGGGCTGCGAACCGCTGCTTCTCTCCCTGCTCCTGCTCCCAGCGCTGCCGCTCCTCCCGCTGGGCCTGTTCCCGCTGCTTGCGCTGGGCTTTCTGTGCCCGCTTCTTCTCCAGTTTCTTGGCCTCCATCTCCTGCGTCAGGGGCCCCGGCACCTGGGGGCACAGGGCAGTCACCATCTCCCGCTGAGCCAGGGGCAACAGCACGCAGGGTCAGGGGCACTTCGCTCTGGAGCCCTCCCAGCCCAGGAAGGCGAGGGCAGAGGGCAGGCACCCACCTTGGCACGGCCGTAGTCATACTTGTCTGGATGGTCCACCATGAACTTGCGGAAGGCGTTGCGGGTTGGTTTGTCAGCAGAGACGCAGTAGGGGGTTCTGTCTTGTCTGTCTCTGCAAGACAAGGAAGCCCAGCTCACCCTGCCATCCTACTGCCTGTGTCCCACGGGGCTGTGAGCCCAGCAACTTCCCAGGGATGTCCAAGGGTACCGCAGCCAGGGTATCGAAGCCAAGGAGGGCAAAGTTGCTTATCCCTACACCTGCATCTCCCAAATCCTCTTCTTGCATCTCAAATGCCCTGTTAATCTCAAATGCCCTGTTAAGGGTGGCTTCATCCCTACCCGCTGAAATATCTATTGATGAACCAGTGTCTGCCTGCCACTGTGCCAGAGCTGGCAGGCAGAGAGCGGTGGTTCAGCTCTCAGGCCTCCCGTAACATCCCGGCTGGGAGAGACCAACCCCGGCTGCCCCAGGACAGAGCTGGCACCACACTCCTGTGACAGGAGGCAGTTACTGGGCTCCTACAGCAGGGACTGTTTGTCAACTGCTGGGTGCCCTGCAGCCATACCTGAGGGCAGGGTCCGCCCCTGCCTCCAGCAGCAGGGACACAGCCTCGGCCTTCCCTGCTCGCGCTGCCACATGCAGCAGGGTGCAGCCGCGCTCATCCACGGGCTGGTTGAGCAGGGAGTGAGGCGCATCCAGGGGCTGTGCGCCCTCCCCATTCTCGCTGGGCCCCGGCAGGCTCCCACTCTCTGGCACACTCAGGAGGTGCCGCAGTGTCCCCACATCCCCAGTTTTGCAGGCAGTGAACAGGGCATCTTGGAGCTGGGTCTGAGGGTCTCCTATGAGGGAAGAACAGGAGGGGAACCCGATGGCTCCCTGGGCAGAGCAGTGCTCTGGTCTGACCAAGCAACACAGAGCACAGTTAAAGCATCATCCTGCTAGATGGATGTGGGCACTGTAGGATGTCCAGCACCATCAGAGCCTGTGACAGTGTGCCATGGCATTGCTGGGCACTGCTGGCAGCAGCCGAGCCCTCTCCTGAGACAAGGCCCACTCCAATCCCCCCTTAACAGGCCTGGCTTAGCCAGGTGCTGCCCACCCCCCCAGCTCAGAGCTTCTGCTTCAAACACAAGGCTCTCTTGAAGGCGTGTGGCTGCACTGCAGCCATCCCACACCCAGTCACTCTGGACAACCACTTGATAGTGCTCTTTGCCCCGCTGCAAAGCCACCAGAAACTGGGACAGGCATCCACCCAGCCCAGCTCCTGGCTCCACTTACCTCCATCACCCCAGGAAAGCAGCTCAGCCCCAGCCTCCGTCTCCAGCTCCCTGTCAGGCTGCCCACACTGGGTGGGCGCCCCACGGCGTCCTGTCTCTTCAGCATGGGGCCCTGCACACAGAGCATATGGTGAGGAAGTGGGCCAGGGCCAGCCTGCACCCCAGCCATGGCAGTGCCTTCCTACGCTGACCCTGACCAGTTCTTCCCCCTCACCTTTCTCCACCTTTTTGTCTTTCTTCTTCCTCCTTTTGCGGTTTCTCTTGGGCATCACTTCGAACTCCCGGAGGTGCAGGGTCCCCAGTGTCACTTCCACAGTCTCCAGTTCACCTGCAGGGCTTTCTGTCTCCTCCTCCTCCTCCTCTGGGGCTGAGGGGGATGATAAGACAGGGGCTGAGGCCCCACACACACCATGAATCACTTGGGGATCTCAGCCAAGCACACCCTGCCATGCCCAGCACGAGGCCACACGCTGCAGATCCTCGCAGTGGTGCCAGGCCCTGTCACAGAGCTGTAGATCTGATCCCATGCCAGAACACCAGACCCCTCTGCTTGCTCCGTGGCTCAACTCACCACTTGTGTCCTCCTGTGGGGGATCCACCTCTGCCTCTGCTTTCCGCTGCCTCTTCTGCCAGCCCTTCCTGGGGGACCCGGTGATATCCTCCAGCGGCGTGTCCTTCCCTGGGCAGCAAAGGTGCTCCTGTCACTGCCTGGGCACAGGAAGTGCCCCACGTCTCCAGGAATTGAGGGTCGGAGAGCTGGCACCTCAACCCCAGAGGGCAGCATCCCCTAACACACGTGGGATCACCCGAGGGACCACATCACCCCAGCTGCTCTGACCCACAGGCGCTGGGGCACCAGGGCTGGGCCGACTCACCGTACACCTGCAGGCTGGCCAGCGTGGCATGGACTCGCAGCACCTCTCGCAGGGTGGCTCTGCGGGTACTGAGAGGGATGTGGCAGACGCGAGGGTCGCCCCGGGAGAGGGGCGGGTTCCTGCCGCCAAAGAGCAGCGCACGGTTGTGACGAGGTGCCCGGAGGAAGATGCGCTGAGCTTCTTTCAGGTGCTGGGCCCAGGCTGCCAGCAGTTCCTGAATATCCTGAGGAAGAAAGGGAGGCACCGCGGGGTCCTGAGCACACCTTGTGGGCACAGGCAGGCCTGAAGCAGGGACAGACCCAGGACGGAGCAGCCTCAGTTGGACCCTGATGCCCTTCTGGAGCTCACACCCACCCATGCCCTTCAGCAGCAGTTTGGTGCCACCCCCTGGAGGCGGCACATCTCCCTGCCGAGAGCCCAGCGCTGTGGCGCAGCCCCACCTTGAGCAGTGCAGCCTCGTTGTAACGCCGCAGGGAGGCTCCAGCCGACCTGGGGGCCGACCCTGGGGTCTGGGCGTCCCGTAGGCCCTGGGCTGTGCCCCGCCGGGCTCGCACCGTGTAGCGGTGGAACGTCTTGTGCTCTTGCACCTGGGGGCTGTGGAGAGGGGCAGGCGTGAGCAACAGGGCACCGCGCAAAGAGAAAAGGGGAGCCGATGCTTCTGGGACCCCAGATGGCTTGTGCCACAAAGATGAGGCCACAAAGATGAAAACTCCTGCAGTGCAAATGGGCTCAGCCAGCTCTCAAGCAAAGACCAGGAGCTGTGGGTGCCCAGGGTGTGGTAAGCACTGCAATAGAGCAGTAGGGAGGGGGTGGCCGTCCAATGCCTAGCCCCACTTGTCCTTGTCCAGCCTTGTGCCCCTGCACTCACCCCCGGAACACAGCTCCCGCGAAGTGCCCGCCGCCCATCATCAGCACAACCCAGCACGTGCTCGCACCGAGGCTCCGCAGTGATGCCGTCAGCTCCCCTGGCTCCTCACTGCCACCCTGAGACACAGACATCCCTGCTACCCCCACGAGATCACCTTATTACCTCCTGCCACCCCCTGGGACAGAGATCAGCTCTGCTGCTGGCACCAGAAACAGGTTTCTGGGAGCAGCCCAGAGCCAAAAACCAGGCCAGCAGCAAGAACTGGGGCTCTGACCTGGTGTCACAGACCACTCCTCCCATCGTGGGACACGAGGGACTGTCAGGCAGATGTCTACACCCCAGTGCCACCGGCCTTCTCTAGGGTCCCTCTCCCAGCAAGCTGGCCTGCAACTTGCCTTCCCGGTGCCCAGCACGCAGCGATAGGCAGAGATGAGCTGGCCCTTCGCGTTGCGGAGCAGCACCTTGTGGGAGCGGGAGACTGGGGGAGCCTCAGGGCTGTCGCTGGCAGAGGGTAGCAACTCCGACTCACTGCTTGCATCGGAGCTCTCCGAATCCGACCCTGAGATGCTGGAAACATCACCTGCAAGAGAAAGAAAACGGAGCAGGGCAAACATTAACCAATAACTTCCTCAAAAGTTTGCAGGCACACACAACCCCAGAAACGTCCTGTCTGATACCCTACATGTCACACGGGGACTGGGGACACAGGCATCTGGAGCACTGGATCCCCAGCCGTGCACAGGCACGGCTCAGGCAGGACACTCCCTTCTCTCCATAACAAGTCAGTAGGGCTCAGGAGCACTGCTGGACCCCCAGGAGACCCCACAGCAGCACAATAAACAGACCCTGGGCTGGCAGGGGTAAACAAGGGATTCATCGCTGGACAGACCAGCCCCAGGAAGATCACTGTTGGTCTCTACACTCTGCTGGGGGCAGCCCCGTTCCTCACCCGCACGAGTCTTCTCCTCAAACACTTCTGCTGGCAGCGCCCGGCGCCCCAGGAGTCGCTGCTTCAGGTTGAAGCGGTGCCAGTCGAGGTGGTAGTGCTCTGTCTGTGGAGGAAAGAGCTATGAGCCAGCAGGGTCTTGGTGGTCCACGGAAGGCCCTGTGGTGACAGACCCCATGGGCTAAACCGATGCCAGGACCCTGCAGCGATCCAGACGGGAAGACCGTGGTCCATTAGGGAGCTGCCACGTAACAGTTAACCCGACCAGCCACAGGCGCGTGCTGCACATACCAGCTGTCTCCAGTAAATGACATTTTAATCAATCGAAGGAAGCGTCTGAGCACCACATCTCAAGAGGAACAGGAGAGCTCAGGGAAGCGGCCACCCCTGCGCCGCGCTAGCCCCGCTGCCGGGTACCCGCTCACCTGCTCCTCCCGGCTGCCGAACGCCTGCCCGCAGGTGGAGCAGCCCATCCGCTCGGGCACCTCGGCGTTGCCGCGGGCCTTCTCCTCGCTGCTGCCGGCGGCGGGGGCCTCTGCAAGAAGGAAGGGCTGGCACTGGCAGCTCCCCAGGCCGCAGCGCAGGGAGCAGAGCCCCGCGGCGGCAGCAGCAGCAG
>WEIS01080794.1:310-17442 GCA_013389965.1 Todus mexicanus
GTCTCTCCCTCCTTTCCTCCTTCCCCTGCTCCCTCAGGCAGTTTCACAGGCTACCAGGAGGGGAAAGAACACGCATCTGGAGGTCACCCAATATCAGTGTAAAGGAGGAAATAAAGATTGCTCTGATGTGCCAGCTTGGACTCATTTAGGCTTCAGTCTGACACAGCGCTCCTCCTCCTCTCCCTCTTGCTTTCTCCTGCAGAGTAAAGATTTACTGTGTGCAGGAGTCCTTCAAACCTCCCTCGTCATCTTTTCCAATCACTCACTCTGGCTCTCCCGGGCAAGCACGCTCGCTCGCAGGGAGCCAGGGCAGGCAGGTATGCTGGCAGGAGAACGGAGGTTTTGGGCACTGAGTCCTGCTCAAACCAAACACCACTGCCTTGGAACACGGCACAGAAGGGAGGCACCGTGAGAGCACTTCCACACACGCAAAAACCCAGGCAATGAGCAAAGTCCAAGCTCGACAGCCATCAGCTTCCACAGATCAGTTTCCGCAGGACCACAGAGTCGTTTAGGTTGGAAAAGACATCTAAGATCATCGAGTCCAACCATAGATAGGAAGAGCCTGCCTGCAGTGGGCTCTACAACATACAAGACCACCAGGGCCGCATTCCTGTTCCAGTATTGCCCAGTACTCATGTTGCTGCTCGAGTTGTCTGCGTCTGGTTGGTGAGAAAGACAACGCAAAGAACATGCCCAAAGCCTCCAAGCAGAAGGACAAAGGCACATCTGCAAAGTGCTGGGATCTGGGTTTGGCCCCAAACGACTTCCCAGCTGTGGGCACTTATGTCCAGCACCCTACGTGGGACTCTTGGATACCTGACTTCAGGCTGAACACCCTGTCAGCTACAGCCTGGGTGGCGTCGCCCCTGCAGCGCCTGGCGCAGGTTGGAGCTTTTTGTCCTCGCACAACCTCACGGGTCAGTATTAACCTCACAGGATGTTAAATGCAGAATCATGCCCCAGTGTCCAATAACGAGACTTGTCAGGAGGAAACCACAAGGAAAGGCTGAATTACTCCATCCGCAGAGATACGATCGCTTCATCTCTGCTTCCCCGCTTGGCCCTCTCCTGCGGCCTCCCCAACACCCTACCAGAGCCATCAACTTTATCTTCCACACACAGATGTATTAAATAATTTCATCACGCTTTAAAGCAGTTCTCCTTTTTACCCCTTTTTTTCTCTCTTTGCCACCTCCATTTCAGTGTAACCCAAAAAAAAGCGATTAAACCCATGAACATCCCCCCCCCCCAGGTCTAACACTTCTCTCCTTCCGTTAAATCTGCCTCCCCTGTTCTGCTTTTCCTCTCTGTTTGGACCTGTAAAATAATCCCCGAGCCTCCTTCACAGTGCCCTGACTCCCAGGCACTGCACGGAAAATCTCCAGCCAGCCTGTGCCAAACTGCAAGGAGAGAAAGAAAACCACCGAGAGGATCTGATAGGAAATGAAACTGTTAAGTGTGATTTTTACAAGCTTTAGCAGCTGCCCTGAAAGCCAGCCAAGCCCTCTCCTCCTTCAGCCGAACCTGAAGCACAAACAAAAAAAGAGGGGAGACCCTTTGACGATCCCGCATCTCAAATCAGCTTTACGCAGCCCAGCTCAGTTCAGACCCCACAGACATTACAAATTCAGAGAGGACATTCAAGGAAACCTAAGCTTTTAAGACTGGAGAAAATGAAATGCTGTAGGACGCCAGCTCCTTGCTAAACTTCTCTCATCTGCACTCCTGGTCTTGGGAAGTATCTTTGGGACCCGTGAGACTAGACCTCAATCGGTGCAAACAACGAGATGCAAACACCAAGACCACAGGAAAGGGGGAGTTTTCAGACCTCTTCTTTTGAGTTTTGCAAAGCCTGAGCTTGAGTTCCTGCATTTGATCCCCTCATCCCCCCAAACACCCTTTGCTCTTATTCGGTTCGAGATGCCCACAGCACCCTTCCTGGTCAACAGCTTTGCCCCTGCTGCTCCGTCCACGTTTGAGATGAAACCCTGGCCAGTTCCCACCACTCACTGCCTTACAAGCACCCCTCCACTCACCCCAGCATGAACCCACCAACACATCCCCTAAAGCCAAGATGACCTTCCCTGATCTGCACGGGCACTTAACCAGAGGCTCTTCTAGTGGAGGCACCTCATGGAAAGGACCTGTCTCACCACAACTCATTCCACATACACTTTCAAACAAGGGTGAGGAGGTAATTATCATTCCCTAATGGATGGAAAGCCCTCCCCATACCCACTTGCAGACAAAAGTGAAGCAGGACAGCAGCTGGGAAGCAAATAGCCCTGGAAGGCACAGGAAGGATTGTCCCCGGGTCTTCTTCCCCCTCCCCTGCACAGTATTTTTCTCCCCTTTGCCATGCGATAATAGAAGGGCTCCCTCTCCCCTCGCCGCTGCTCTCCATTTGTGGGCATTGCCAAAGAGCAGAGATCTGTGTGTCTCCGAGCAGCTATCGTATCACAAAGGATCCGAAGCTAGCAAAAAAGGGGCTAAAAATAGCCTGCAGCAGCACACTATATATGGAAGGAAAAGCAAAACACTCCCAAATGGAGTGCAAGGTCTGGATACTGGGGGATGGGACATCCCAGCCAGGGCTCTGTCCTTTTATTCTGCTTGGGAGGGAAAACATGTAGGCTCAGGGGCTAGATAATGAGCAAGAAACTGGCACTTGTCAAGTGTGTTCTCCCAAGCGGAGTCTCCCAAGGAAACTGTGAAGAGAAAACCCCCCTTGTTGAAAGCAGGGCCAACACTCCCTTTCCGGGAGACTCAAAGAAAGGAAAAGTTTGAAAGCTTGCACTGGGGAAAGCTCCTGGTGACTCCTCCAGCCCACCCCGTAGGTAACAGGCAGAGTGAAGAACACGGGGCTGTACAGGAAAATGTCCCTGGGTACGTGTGACTGTGGCATGGATCTGTCAGAGACCGTACTGGGAAATCTGAATGCTATATATAAACGTGTGCGGAGAAGAACGGGTCAGCCAGTGGGCAGGGGAGGGTGTGTGAATGAATGAAGAAACCCATCTGCATGGCCAGATCAGCTCCCGACACCCATCTCCCGACAGACGCCAGCCTTGCGACTCCGCGACACGCTTCCCAGCTGTACCAGAGAGGGAGGCACACCAGGCAAGGCTGAGCACCGACTCAGGAGTCCCTCGTTTCAAAAGAAACAGAGATGCCCCACGTGCACATTCTCCATCATCTCCGTGTGTCTGAAAGCACGAGGATTGCAGAGCACGGAGCAGACCTCTGCAAACGTCTGCATCTGCCTGCTGCACCACAAGCCTCGCCGTCTGTCGCAGGAAGGAGACAGAGGTGGCAGAGATCTGACGTTAGACTACAGGAGGTGCTAGTGGAGGACAGGAGCAGTAGCTCAAGTCCCATAAAACACTGGGACTCCAGGAAGCAGTAACCCTTTTCAGCCCCATATAATTAGGATCGCTTTCCCCACTGATCAAGAAAGCCAGTTAGATGTAGGATCCAGTTGTCTATGCGACTCCTGCTTTTTACCCAAGTTTCCAGCTGATCAAAGAAGGATGGGCTGAAATGGTGCTGAGCGCTGCCAGCTCTGGATCCTCTGTGTCCTCAGAGGGAGCAACGGGTGCTCAGAACCTTCCAAACCCAGCTCCTGCAATGACCCCCCCTGAAGCCGTATTGACCAGGAGGGCAGATCTGTGTTCCTCTCCTTTGATCTAACTCCTGCCACCCCCAACTCCCAGGGAAAAACCCTCCTTTCTGGAAAAGGCAGTTCCAGATCTCCCTGGAATGAATTTAGGCTGCACCCTGCAACACCAGGTCTGAGCAGACGCGGTGATGAGCAGCTGAAAAATCCATCTCCTGGAACATGGAGAGAAAAAGACATGAGAAAAAGAACTTCATCCTTTCCCGAGCGAGGGATGCTTCGGGTGTGTGCTTTCCAGGGAAACGCTGAAAATGACTGTGGCTGAAGCAGCCGCTCAGGACCTGGCAGCACGTCTGTTTGCAAGTCAAATCCCATGTGGCTGGCTGTGCAAAGCGGACCCTGCGTGTGCCATTACCTGCCTGAAACACGGATGAGACCTCAGCCCCCCTCCCCGAATGCTCACCCAGCTTTGCATAATCCTTTGACAATACAGCATCTCGCCGACAACTCCCACCCCAGTGAGAAACCTCAGTTCCGTCTCATTTTCCCCATTTTTGGTAACGTATTTTCTTTTACATTTAAGTTCCCCTCTTTTTAGTTTTCGTAGCAAGTAAAAGCTGCAAAGAGGAGGCGGGAGGGGGGGTGGGAAATTAAAACAAACTCAAACCGGCGTCCAGGCACAATCACCTTGTGTCTGGGAACGACAAGGGCTTTCCTATCAAAGGAAACTGAAGGTCACACTTTTCCTCATTGATCTTGCAATGTTTGTTAATTACTCTGTCACTGATGTGGCGAAGGATAATTAAACAGCTCTGTTTATATCTTATATGCATAATTATGTGCGCTGCCACTGAACTCGTGAAGACTAGAGAATGTGCCTCTCCAGAAGGGGAACGGACAGACGGGAGATGAGTTTCGGCTGCATTATTAACGGGAGGAGGAAAACACGCGCGCACACAAAAGGAGGAAAGTTTGATGGATTCACGAAGCGCTGGGATCAGGGGAGGGGTGCGTGCAGGTGGAGCAGATTAGGGGGAGATCTTTCAATTACAGAACCAACCCAGCGGACTGACAGATCAGGGGAGGGAGCTGCTCTGCCCTAATGGAGGGAATTCATTTACTCGAAGCTTTCACCCGGGCTCAGCGCTCACGAGCCCCCCAACATCAATTGGGGTATCAGAAAGCGAGACCAAAATTAATCCGGGGCCTTCCCGAAAGTCTCTTGCTGAATCCAGCTTTCGCATGAGCTTTTTATGAATAATAAACCAAAAATAAGGCAGAAGCCATCTGAAAATAAGAAAAGCACACACAGCCTGGGGGAAAACACCTTGCGACTGCACGCAAGTTGGCAGCCCTGACCCAAGTGGGGGGACACGTTTGGGTTTTTTTCCCCTGCTCATGTGGAAATACGTGAGGAGGAAACCAGCACACACCAGAGCTATCTCCACCTGAATGGTGGAGACCTACTCTACCGAGGGATCTGGGGTCTGCAAAGAGCTCGCCAGCCACATCCACCCTCACAAACACCCCTCTCGGGGAGGGGAGGCTGAAGCAGAGGAGAACTCTGCACAGCCCCAAGAGCAAAATGCCAGGAACTGAGGCTTTCACGCACCTCTTTGGCTGCCGTATCTGGCACGGACACACAGCGACAGCTTCGTCTGTCCACAGAAGACACAACCGTGTATCTGCCCCACGCGGGGAGGTAGAGGGGGCACGGGGCTTACCTGAGGTGGTTCCTGCCCCCAGCTTGGAGCCTGGCTCGCCACTGGAGGACCGGTAGGCATCGTCCTTCGAGGCTGTCCCGTCCGAATCCCTGTCATCCAAGAAGTTGCCATCCTGCGAGCCTCTCAGAGCGTCCGCCTCGTCCCCGTTATCTTCCTCGTCACTGCAGCCCTTGGGCTGCACCATGTAAACCCCTTCGGGGGGCACCTCCGCGCTCTCGGCGCCCTTACATTCCTTGCCCTCCGCTCGCCCCAGCAAGAGCTCCTCGTTGTATTCCCCGTTCACCCACTTCTCAATCACCTCCCTCCTTTTGTCCTCCTCGATCTTCTGCACGCGGCTGAGTCCATCTGAAAACTCCGTCCCCGGCTCCTTGGTCCCAGGCTGAGGCAGGTCCTTGTTGCCGCTCTCCCGCTGCGGCCCCTTGTCCGCTCGCGCCTGTTCGGCTCCCCCGTGGTCGACGACGACCTGCCGGCTCAGCTTGGCACAGATTGCATTTAGCTTCAGGCCACCTTTGCGCTTGGCAGCCATTGTGGGTTTTCCTGAGGCTGCGTCAGTGCATATAGTTCTTTCAGCTGGGAAGAGAGAGGGGAGAGAAGCGAGGAAAAGGCATCAGCGGGAGCAGACAACTCGAACCCCGACAGCAAATGGCTGGTCCCAACCCAAGGAGCCTTCAGGCTTGGCCAGCGGCCCCCTCTGAAAGGTGGGGCTGCCACTGGTGTCCTAAGCTCTGAGTGGGCACCAGCGCCCGGTGAGAGGCACGCTCTGAACCAAGGGGTGCCACTGGCTTCGGGAAAGAAGCACATACTTATACTGGGACTGAACTGGGCTCAGAAGGCTCCAGACACCCCAAGCAGGTGACCGTGGTACAGAGCAGCCTTTGCTGCTGGCTCAGGCAGGAGATGAAGTCTCTAAAAGCCTGGCTCGCTCTGCCCTTCAGACTGCAGCACCGCTGCTTTTGGGTCCCAGGCTCCATCCCAGATGTGCTGGCTGCAGAAACCACATCAGCCAGTAACTGCACCCAGGCACCTGCAGCCTGGGAGAGCAGCTTCCCCAGCTTAACCCTAGGGACGGCGAGGAATTCACTGAACGGCTGGATACGCAGTGTCAGAGAAGAGAACCAGTATGCACCAGAAAGAACCAGTATGGAGGACAGGAGCCCTGGCAAGTGGAGCACCGGAGTGGTGCGTGGCCGTTGTAGGGGAGAGAGAAAGCCTTGGGTTGTAGGAGCTGATCAGGTCCCTTTGCCTGCTCGATGTCACACACACAGGAAATTCTGCTCTCACACTTCCCAGCACAATCAGCTAATTAGTGTGGGTTTGTTATTTTAATGTAGTTTATTCACATGTGACAGCCAGTAAAGGAGGGGGAAGAGAAAGTGGAGGGGGGGGGGGAAAGAAAGGAAGAAGGTAAGGTCTTAACTTCAAGGTCACGGAGAAGCTTGAACTAAATGGTCCCTATCAGAGTCACTTGCATAATTATTGCACCAACAATTAACGAGATTCAACTGCAAATAAAAGCAAAAAGCTGATTCTGAAGCAGCTGCATTGTCTCATTTCCCTCTTTATTTACAATACCTCTGAGAGACGCCGGGACTAAGAAAGGTTAAAGGTCCCAGGGCACAAAACAGCTCATGGTGCTGAGGCAGACCCAGCTCAGCAAGAGCACCCAATTAAACACACTCTGCTGGAGGTCCCTCCAAAATGTGCTCTCGGAATCACAGAATGGTTTGGGTTGGAAGGGACCTTAAAGACCATCTCCTTCCAACTTATGTCATGCTGAACGGGGGACCCATCCCACGGCGAGCAACCAGAAACCATCTCCAGACCTTGCATGGTGAGAACGGGCTCCTGCGCCGCCCAGCAGTCCCTCGTGGCAGCTCAGCCCACACCTCCCTGTCACCAGAGCAGAGGTGCTGCTCCACAGAAGCCCGGTGAGATTAATCAGACCCCCTACGTCGCATCCAGAAGCCATCGTGACAGCCCCTAATCCCGTAACATGACAGCCCAATACAAACAGACTGAAACTTTAGACCTGCTGTCCAAGAGCCAGAGAGAGGCTGCTTAGCGTAAACTCCTGACAGCTTCAGACACGCTCCCCTGTCAAGGACTGCAAGAAAAATACCCCCTTCCCCCCCCCCCGATAAATATATCAGCCCCCCACAAAAAAAGGGAGGCAAAATGTACCCCCCCTGGCACTAACACCTAGGTGCAATGGTGAAGGGAAAGCACGCCCTGCCCCAAACACGTGCCTCCCCATCTAGAAACAAGAGGTGCTGGAGAGCTGCGCGCTCCAGAGCCGCCGTCAGCCCCGCACGGCTTCAAAAGCCCCATCTCCCCAAAATACATCGCCGTGCGTTTCCCCCCCGCGTTCCCCTTCCGCACGTTCCCCCCGCCACGCGGGCAGACGGGCGCGGGAGCTGCACGAGCGGCTGCGTGCTGGCACCTTCCCTCCCCACCGCATTCCCACTCTATTTAGGGCAGCAAGAGGAGGCCGATCCTCCGCGCGCAACTGGTACCACAGAGGGAATCTCAGGAGGCTGCTGCGAGCTCCAACTGGAGCCCGGCCAGGACACCTACGGCTCCCGCCCGTATGCTCAGGCGAGGGGCCAGCGGAGCCTCGGCGGCCGCAGGTGGCCAGCCCAGTCGGTGCCTCCGGCGCGGTGCGGAGCTGCCCCGGGGCTGGGGCACTGGGTCAGCACTGAGTCACCGGCGCCGCTCTCCCCAACGCTGCCTGGTGATTCCCCGTCCACGTTCTCACCATAGCCAGCCCTGCTTAACTGGTGAGATCAGCAGCGCTCGCCGCTGGAGATAACCGGGAGGCAGACACGCGGCCGGCGGCCCAAATCCCCACTGGCCTCCCCCCTTTTCTGCAGCGAGGGCAGGTCCCGTTATTCCGGGCTGGAGGTGAGCAGCCAAGTGCGTGCACCAGCCGGCAAATGAATATATAAATATTTATTCAAAGGAAGAGAGGAACAGACGTTCCCGAGGCTGCACTTGCCGCGTACGCAGCAACTCCAGGGAGCCTGCAACTTGTCTTCCATTCCTCTTGCTGCCTCTTTCCATCTCACACACCCTGGCTTTGCCTCTCTGCCTCCCCAGCTTCTGCCCTCCAGCTCCTGCCCTTCTCCTCTGCTTCTTTCCTAGCCCCCTTTTCCCCGTGTTTGGGATTCTTTTTGGAGCACAGCAGTGCTGCTCTTTAACATTTTGAGGATCTTTTCCTGAAGTTTAAGTTAAAAATAAAGCAAGTTCTGAAACTTGGGTTGGTATGAGCTGATCCTTTTCCCCTGATCTATAAAACCAACCTTCTGAAAGACCTTCCTGAGATGGGATTTGCTCTCTAGTAGCAGGACGTGTCTCCATCCCATCGACGGACGTATGACCGCAGGAGATCTAACTCCCAGCTGCTTCTGCCAACCTTGCATCCAGCTCTCCGCGAGCCTGGGCACAGCATTTTATCTTTCTGATGCCTTTTTTCCTTGCCTGTGGAACAGGAGGGACATCACCTCTAGCAACATTTCTGATCCCCCTCTTTCAGCCTGGCGATTTCAAAAGCAGAAGGGAAACCCTTCTTACAAAGAAACGCTGAAGGTGCCCGTGAGGTGGAGGGGACCAGAGCATCTGTGTTTCGTTCACTTGGGCACAAAGAGAGGAATTGAGCTGCAGAATGAGAGACCCTCGTATCTGCCCGAGGTCGGGACAAGCCAGACAGCCAGGGAGGGACCCCCGAAGGCAGGCAGAGGCTCCCTACCCCCCATCCAAGCTCCCCACCCCAAATCACCCCGCGTCTCCATCGCACTGTTTAAAGATTCCAGGCTAAGTAAACATCCCCCTTCATTTTCTCCGTCTAAATAGAAATGTTTTGATTTCGCATCAATCTGAGGAAGCCGTTTATAACCTGAGCTTGTCACACGGACTTTTCATCTCTGCCCAGGACAAACTCTCCCACATGCTCTATTTACACTGAGCGCTTCCTCCGAAAACAATGCCACCGGGAGTTTACTCCGCTCGCCCCCTCCCCACACCCTGCCAGGAGACACCGGCTCCCTCCGCTCCGCACCCAGCCCCGTGGCACCTCGAGAGCAAACCTCCCTTTGAAGAAAAGGGACGACTCGGCCCAAGGAGGACCACGACAAACCCCACCTCGCCATCCTGCTGCCTCCTCACCTCTTGACCTTGCTGGGACAAGCCCAGGGTGCTGCTCCCACCACCCTTCTTTCCCCTGCTGGCCAGCACTCAACATGCACCCCCAGGGCTCTCTCCCTCCCCAAAGCAGCGCTTTGTCCCCCATGAACTCCACGGTGGGATGATGTCAAGGTGGGTTTGGCTCAGCTCTGCCTCCCCCTGAGGGAGAAGAAGGGCTGTAGGGGTCAGAGGGTGTGTGGGAACCAGGAGCTTTGCAGGGTGGACAGAAATAGGGTGTCCCAGCTGGGGGGCAAACTGGGCTGCAAAGAACAAGCTGGCTTTGGCTTGGGGGGTCAGTGAGGTAAAACTCCCCATCCGAGAGGAGAAAGAGGGAGAAAAAGGGGTGCACGGGAGCTGGATGAACCAGCTGGTGTGGCTGGAGGAGGTTACTGGTGTGGGAAGACTTGGGGATGCCACGAGATGGGGTAACGGCTGAAGAGCGGCAGGAGGGCCCCGTGCTGCGGGGAGAGGGGTGCTGGCTGGGGAGGGACGGCGCGCTGTCACTTCAGAGGGGCCGGGTACGTCGAACAGATGGAGCTTTCATATTCCTATTGAAGAGTTTTAAGCCCAGCTGAGCAGCTCCGTTCAAGAGGGAGGTCCCAGTGCCAGCTTTCCAGGAGCTGCAAGCTCTCATTCGATTAATTATTAACAGCATTATTTGGGGCGGGCAGGGGGGAGGGAAGGAGGGTCGACATGCTGCACAGGCCTTTTCTATTTTTTAACCACTCTGGTGCAAGCTTGACTTGGAGAGACTCCAGCCTGCCCCAGGAGCCCCGAAGAGGGAGGGCAGCGGGACTCGCTGGGGTTGGGGGGCGAGGATGCCGCACGCCAGAGCCTCTTCACACTTGAGCTGCGGTCCCTAAGATGGAGCCAAACCTTCACAGCAGAAGGCCGCTGGAGCTTTGGGAACGTGCTTCCCCGGAGCAATGCCCTGGCAATGCCCAGCCACACGCCGGGAGGAGGCAGGGAAGGCAGCCAAGTGCTCAGCCCCTTCCAGAAAACACCTCCCCTCCACCACCACGACTGGTGCATTACCCCGGGCAGGGCCAGGGCAAAGGCAGCGACATCCCAGGCGAGAGTGGATTTAGTGTGTGTGTATCTTCCCCTCTTCAGTTTATCAATAAAACATTTTATTGCTTTTAGCCCAGGAAATGACCTTGGATTAGTGGATGCTGTCTCTTCTGGCTGACCTTGGGGAGTTCACAAAGGCTCTTTAACAACCTCCGCTGCCCTGCCCGCACGGATCCCGCTGGCGCGTGGCGGCGAGAAGCCGGGGAAAGCCCTCGGTGTGAAAGTGGGACCTGACAGGCTCCAGCTCAGAGCTGGCCACGCAGGAGAAGAAGAGTCAAAGACGTGGGAGGAGAAACGAAGCGAGTGTGGCCAGGGCATCCTTGCAGGAGCGCTGCCAGCTATGCTCCTGCTTGCCCAGAGCCGTGGGGGGCTCTCCCCACACACCCCATCCACAAACCGGGCTGGGGACTCTGCGCTGATCCCCGTGGCCAGCGTCTGTCAGAGCTCAGGCTGCATTCAGCACTGCTCGACCTCCTCCTGCCTGTCCTACTAGTATCTCTAGCTGCACAAGAAGCCACTTTTCTCCCTATTTCCAGTTCCCAGAGCCTGCTTTAACACCAGTCCAAAGGGACAGAGACCAGCATCAGTTCCCTTCAGAGACCCTGCGCCTCTTTGCCTTTGCTCAACCTTCTCAGCCGCAGAGTTAAGCTGTGTTATTGCTGCTGACAGTGAGGGGCAGCAGACAGAAACCAGCGCTGGGCAGCCAAGGACAGAAGATGTCCTGAGAGGAGGCTCTGGAGATGCTGCTGCCCTGCACTGGGGCTGCTGCTGCTCAGCTGGGCTGCTCCTGGTTTCTCTAGAACAGCTCAGGGAGCCTCTCTTTCCCCAACAGAAAATAGCCACGTCCTCTCTGAACGGGGGGTATTTTCAGCGCATAAGTGTAATTATGGAGGGAGGGAATGGGATGGGAGAAACCGAGAGGGATTTTCCTCCTGAAGGGCCCAGGAACTCCCAAGCAAAGAGGGCTGGTGCGGAGCTCTGAGGCAGAGCGAGGTCCCTGCACACCAAGGGTGCTGCAGCGAGGAGGGTCGCCCGATGGGCTGAGCTGTTTGTATTGACACCAGCCTCCCTTTCCAGCCATGTCCTCTCCCAGTGACCCCCAGTACCAGACACAGAGGGTCCCCCACTCCTCCTGCAAACACCCCCAACTCTGGTGCCACGTCCGGAGGCATCGCAGCCGAGCGAGATTTGCTCTGGCACGAGAGCCCCCTCCCCAGACCGTGCTCCCAGCCCCCAGGTGCCCGTTTCCTCCAGCCGCGTCCTCCTGAAGAGCGAGCCCTAAAGTGTTAACGGCGATTGGTGAAATGGCAGAGCAGATTGCTACAATAAATAATTTACTGATATTTATAAATATTCAAATCAGCAGGCTTCAGAAATTGAAAGGGGGGGGCTGAGCTGGCGGAGAGGAAGGGTGTTTAGGGAGGGGAGGGGAAGGGGGGGGCTGACATTAATTCCCAGGCTCTCCAAATTCATTTGAGAACTGTTTCTCATTTCAAACAAATATTAAATCTTTTGGTGTCAAGCCTCCAAAATAAAATATCAAACAGAAAGTCACCACCCTCTTGGTGGCCGAAGCCTTGCCTGCCGTAGCGCTGGGAGCCTGGGGCCCCGTGCCCCTTGGACAACCAACTGCAAGAGCTCTCTGAGCCACCACCAGCCGAGCAGAAGTCACACCTGTAACGCCGCCCAGCCTCACCCGAGATGGGAATTCCCATTAACACCACCTCCAAGCCCTTGCCTTTGTCTTCCAGTGGATTTTCTAAATCCCATTGGGAAGAAAGGGCTGATGTCAGGGCAGTGATGGTTGAGCCAAGGCTCCCAGTTCCATGCTGGGAATGTGGCCTCGTGGCAGAAGCAGAGCGGGAGGTCAGGGTTCCTGACTTGCACTCCTTGCTCTGGAAGGCAATTTGGGTCTGGTGATTTAAGCTGGGGGTTAAAAGCCACAAGCGTTGGCTTCCAGCCTGGGTTTCCAGCCATGGCGCAACCATCAGCCTCCCCAGCTCTGTGCCTTAGTTTCCCCACACAGAGGAGGAGGACTGAGGGTGACAAATACCTGCTGTTATTTGCTCGGTGCTTTGAGATCTCCCTGTCAGCACTCTGTCACCGGGCTGGTTTGTTACTAACTGAGCTTTTCCATCTCTTCTGACCCCTCAGATGGCCCAGCGAGATGATCCTGTGTCCTCCCCTGGACCACCCCATTGGTAACGCGAGGCTCCAGCATGGGGTGAATTTCCCCTGGATGAGTAATGGCTTTTCTAATGCACGGGCAGGCTGTCAGCTTCCCTACTCCCAGTGTTTTATGGGTTTAACTGAACGGCTCTGAACTCCCTAGTAAGAAATAAAGTTATCCCTCAGCGTCCCTTCTAAACATTTCACTCAGTGCAAACGGTGTTTAAGAAAAATGAGGACATATTTCTTCTTAAGGATGCAGTATCCCCCTTCAGAGGCCTAATTTATGCCATATATCACTGGCCAGGGAGAGAAAGGCAGCGCAGACCTCACACTAGGAGCGAGCTGGCCCGAGCACAGCCCAGGCACCGCCGCTCCTGCGGCAATGGTGCAATGGGCTGCAACTCAAAAGTCCTCCTGAGTCTGCAGAGTCCTCGCTGGAGAGCACAGCCCGGCTGGCAGGCAGCGGAGCAGGACGGACGGACGGACGCACGGTAACTAACGCCCAGCAGCACTGCGCTGCCTCCTCACCTGCCGCATCGGGCCACCGCAGCGACCTCCTCACCTGCACCGGCCCCCAGAGCCCAGCCACATCACACAGCCCAGCTCAGCCCTGCTCGGGGTCCTTCTCCCCTGCACGGCTCCACCGTGCCAGCCTCCGCAGCGGCCTCGCCCCCTCGTTCGGTGCCGGTCTCCTCTGCGACAGCGGCGGCTTCTCACCTGCCGCTGACCTGCTCCGCTGCCGCTCCACCAGCTCTCCACAGGCATTTGGCACAGCTGGTGGGGGAAAGTGGTTCAACTGCGAGCAAGGACAGGACTAATCCTTCTTCACAGCTCTTTAGTAACGCACGTCTGAACCTTTTCCCGAGCAGATCTCAAAAATGATCCTAAACGTGCTTTGATCTTGTCTACCCCCGGCCTCCTTACTCGGGGAGCCGCTAAGGCTCTGCCGCTCTCCACCGAATGCTGAGACAAAGCTCTTTGCCTCTGCCCTTCCCTCGGCCCCGCTCTGCACGCACACCTGCACCTCTGAAGGACATGAAGTAAGCCCCGAATTCTGCTCTGAACTTCCAGAATTAACAAAAGGAGCAGAGTAGAAAGAAAAGGGAGGGGGGAAAGTGAGTTAAGGAGAGTCAGGAGCTTTGGTTCTGCTCCCTGCTCTGCTGCTGACCTTCTCTTTTGGGTGAGGAACATCGGGCACGTCCTCAGCCTGCCCATAACCTACTGGTTCTCTCCAGGGAGCAGCCACCTGGGTAAAGGTTTCTTGGCCAGCTTAGTGGCCCCAGTGTCTTGTTTGCAATTTTAAGTGCCAAAATTCAAGTAACAGCCGAAGAAAAGCACCAATTCAGGACAGTCTGAAGCTCTGAAGTCCCTTGTGTCCTGCAGTCAACCTTCTAGTTCGTCTGGCAACGCAGGACCTTTGAGGAGACATCTCAACAGGTTCCTGCTCTTGGTGCCCTGAAATCCTGCTCTTGGTGCCAGGGTCTTGCTGCTCCCCAGGCTGAGAGAAGCTGCTCCCCAGGAGCCTTCTGCCTTCAGAGTCTTCCCTTCAGGTACCATAAAGCCAAGAGGATCGGTTTTTCTGATCCAGTTTCTCCTCCTTGCTTTATTCATTTATTTATTATTAATTTTTATTTTTTTTTTGCCCAGTTAAAAGGTTTACTACCCAGAAGCGCCTAAGTGGCCTCACTCAGCCTAAGTAACTCTATAAATCAAGCCGGACCGCTAACATCTACATGGCAACCCCGCCATCAATCTCCCCACAGGTTCTGAAGAAAACCGAGGGGAAAAGACGCAAGAGGAGGGAGAGCAAAGAAGTAACAGCTCATCACCGTTGTGTCCCCACAGCCCGTCCGTGTGGCCCTTGGAAAACTCCCTACGAAGCCACATGTGTTGTCAAGGGCAACTAAATGCAAACACGGTGTCTAACTTCACCTCTCGTGTAGACAGACACACGTGCACGCTCCGGGTGCTGGGCCAGGAGGACACGGTGGGCGCAGAGAGAAGGAGGGATGGGGTGGTGGAGAGCAAAGAGGGCTCAGGAAAGCCTCCAGAGAAGGACCAGGCAGCCTGAGCCAGCTGCCAAGGAATGAAGAAGAGGCCAAGACGCGACCAATGCTGCCCAGACCCCTTTTAAACACTGAAAGAAATCGGGGAAGGGGCGCAGTGAAACATCGAGGGGGCAGAGAGGGAAACAGACTTAGCTGCAAGTACCTGACGCTGAGGGAATGAGAAGGACCTGGGAGAGACAACAGGTCTATTAAAGGATGCAAGTTCAGAAGGGAATTGCTCAAAGTTTCATCAGCCCCTCTTGGTGACTGTCTTGACGAGTTACTTTGCAGAAAATCCAAACGTGCCATGACCAAACCAATGGAGAGCAGCTCCCTGGCTCCAGGCCGGGCTCAGCCAGCCCTAAGCGAGGGCAGGGGTTAAGTGAGCCACCTCCTAACGCAGGGTCCCTCCGCACACTGTTGGTAGTTTAAAAGCAATTTGCAATCCCTTTCAGCACTATTAAGCTGGGACCCAACAAAGAATGCAGGCTCCTAATTAATTGCAGTGGGAAGTCAGGAGCTAAACGGGAGATGGGAGCCCGAAAGCTTGTTGCATCACCAAGGAACACGGGGCCAGCAAAAGTTCTTTATTGTGGCCTTTCAAGGTCCTGTGAAGTAAATCAGTGGGTGAGTCCACACCAGGGAAGTGAGACCTCAGCTGCAAACTGGAGCGTCTTAGTCTTCCAGCTTGTGTTACACCCTCGCTGCAGCCCCTGATCGCTGCCTGAGCTGTACGGGAGCAGGTGACATGCTCTGGGCCGGCTCTGCAAAGAAGGACTCGGAGCCCTTAGAGGTTTCTACCATCCCCAAGCAGGATAGGGAGTCTTCTGTGAACCCCCAGAGCAGGCACCCATCACCTGCAGCACTGGGAGCTCAGGGGCTCTTTAATCTCTGGAGGTGCCCGGCACCTGCGAATGCTGTACAACACGAGGAGGAGGAACGTTCATCTGTCCTGTTTGCGTGGAAAAGGCTCGAAGAGGAGAGCCGAGCTCTGGTGTGAAAGCAGAGGGTCATCGCTGAGCTTGTTAACTCAGCAGTCCTGTCAGAGCGGCATAGGAGAGAAACCCCCGGGCTGGGCTGGGCTGGGTGGGCCCTGACCCCAAAGCCTCCCGGTGCTCACGCTAATTCTCCGTCTTGCCTTTTGCTGCTCTTCCTCCCGGTCATTAGGGCTCATCTTCTTATCTGCCGTCCTCGTGAGCCCATCCACGCGCCGGCGCCACTCGCCAACACCCGTCCGTGGGACACACACGTGTACAAAAACGTGGCCGCGCAGGTGCCCTCTCTCTCCCGTGCCGAGGCGCACACGCCCCGGCACGCAAACGCACGCCGCCGCGTGCCCGTGCAGCTGCTCGTGCACACACACACACATCACACCCAGAGAACACAGGCTAACACACGCAGACACCCGTGGCCCTGCGACCCTACGAGCGCAGCGCAGATACGCAGCGCAGGCACCTCCCTGGGGGCGAGCTCTGCACCCAGGGCTGGACAGACTGACAGGCAGGCAGCCCCAGCGGCAGCCACGCAGGCAGGCACACGCACGCAGGCAGCCGCCCGTGCGGCGCTGAGCACCCTGCATCCACTCACACACACACACACACACACGAGCACGCTTTAGGCACAAGCCCGCACGCCAGGAGCGGTTTATTCTGCAGCTTGGAGTGAGGAGGCAGTGGGTTCCCAGCCGGACAGACACGGGGGCAGGGACAGACACACTCCCCATCCCACCAAAGAGCCCCTCTTGTACCCCCAGCCCATCTTGCACCTCACACCTTAAGGCAAAAAGAGCATCGGTGAGTGTCCCATTGGAGCCGGCGTCCCAGCGGAGCGTGCGCCGGGCAGGGGATCTTTCCCTCTCTTTCCCTCTCTCTCCCTCTCTCTCTCTTCCACTCGCATCTTTTCATGAACTCTATTTCTCTTTCCTTTCTGAAAACAACTGAGCTGTAAATACTGTTTAACCTTCTTCCCCCCTTCCCCCCTCCCCTCCGCACTATAAAAACACAAATATGCCATAACTCAGCTGGCTCAGCCGCCGCGCCTCCAACATGCCCTGCTCCAGGCCTCTCAGGAAGGTCATAACAAACGACTTTCCGATTCAGTGCTCCTGAAATAATTTTGTGTATTAAAACCTGAATCTGCACTTTCTGGACCGAAAGCCTCTCTTAATTATGGCGAGCGTCCTTGGGATGGACAGTGATCCTTCACTCCGGCACCGCTAACCAACCGGAGAGGCAGCGGCTCCGGCTCCCCACCACCACCACCGGCACCAGCGCCTCCCGCTGCCCCCTCCCTCCCACCGCCACCCAACCCACCAACCCC
>WEIS01080798.1:202-11519 GCA_013389965.1 Todus mexicanus
ATCGGCAGAGGTGGAAAATGGCTTTATGGATTAGCTGCTACTCCTGCTCAAGCTATGCCAGCTGCCTTCCTTACTGGCCAGACACAAGAGTCAGCTAATTAAAGCACAGCTTACAAGTCTTTTCTGTTATCAGGCAAAGCGTTGCAGAAATCCTAGACTGAAGGCTTCAGTCAGCTTCTAGCATTGGAGTTTAGTTTAAATGTTTAAAGTATTTACATAAATCCAACACCAATCTTAAAAGCTACAGCTAAACTGGTGTTCATGAAGGACTTCAGCATGGTCTGTTCAGACTAGGGTCATGTCTGGAGCAAGCTCTGGTTATGGGAGATAACAACGGGACTAAATGTGGATAAGGAATTGAGATGTGTTGATATATAATCAACTTTATGCTCTATATGGACACTTGTGCATTACCTAGGGGGCAGTTGTCTGAAGCATAGAAGCTAGTACCACACTTGATACAAATGAAGGCCCTTCTTGACAAGTCTGAATCACCAGGGAAGTTCAGGCTTGATTTGGTACAGAGATTTCAGTATCGCCTCATATCTACTGGTCGTCTTTTCAGTTGAAGTAGGTTCTATCATTACCACCTTCTGTTTAGATGGACGGAGAAACTTCATTCTCCAGATTCATGGAGATGTCTCAAAGCGCAATNTCTCAAAGCGCAATGTGGTGACATAACAATGCAAGCCAAGTCTCTTTGATTTGTGATCCATACCAGAACTTGATCATTCAGAGAATTAAGATCCCCTCAGTAATTCATTGCATTCCTACCAAGTGAGGATTACACATAGATCTAATGTAAATTGTTGTCAACTGCATGTCTGATTAAGTACCCTGATGAATATGCAACTTAAAGGTGAAATCCATTCTGGTAATCAAAGCAACATTCCTCCTATTTGGAGTGTTGCTTCAATACTAAGCACAGTGAGTGTCACTAATATGTAGAGTTTCCTGCATTTGCATTCTTGTGAGAGATTTTCCTCAATGTTACAGAAAAGCTAAATTTTTGTCTGTGGACATGCTCAGTTGAGGGAATATTTCTACTAGGATCTCTAGCAATCAGTTGCTTTGTGTTTCATAATGTATTTTGAACACCATGTTCTTGCCAGCATAAGATTGTGATCCCTCCACCCCCTGCTCGCTTCTTTTGATAGGATTTTGAATAGCAAAAGTCCTCAGTCAGCACCAATAATTACACGTCGCCTGTACCATCTTTCCAGGCATCCGTGTGTGTGCCGGACTGTTTATGGAACTTCATTTAAAAGCTGGGAAATTTTTTTAAGTATATTGTCAGGTAAAGCTTGACAAACATTATATAAATATGAAGTCTACAGATAGATTCTAAGAACTGAGTATGTGGCTGGTATTTATAGGATCCATCCAGCAAAGCAACTGACGATCTCTTTATTGTGTGCTAGGTTCATTTTGCTGAGACAAACAGCTTTCTTGCCTTTTTAAAATTGAGTTGTGATAGCAGTGGCAGGGGAACAAATTCACTGATAGTTTAACTGAGATTACTGTGTAACTTTGCAGTGATATTGACAAACTTGCATTGTTGGGGAGTAATCTTGGAGCTGTATTTACATGACCTAGTTTCTGCGGAGAAGTGCCATTACTGTGTCCAGCTTGAGCAGTTACCTCAAGCTTAATGCCCTATATCGCAACTGTGCAACAGAGGATCTTCCACAGATGAAGAGAATGGCAAAACCTTCAGCCCTCTTCCAGACTTTTCATGGTCTGCTCACTCAGACGTGTTTCTTAGGGTCTAGTCTCATGTTTGCCTGCCTGCAGGCTGAGGATCTCACCCTCTGTCCCTCCTCCAACTCACTGTGGTTTCCAAGGTAAATGTAAGTTTTATTCATCATGATGATTCTGTTCTGCATTTCTTGGAGACAACTTGGAATTCACTAGCAACTACCCACCTTCCAGAGCGACAGCTATTGGCTGTTTATTTATACAAGCGTTCAACCCCCACCCCCAGCAAAGTTAAAGCAATAAACCATCAATTCATATACCAGAAGTGGAATTCTTCTACATTCATTTCAGCAGCGAAAATTTATACATTCTTGTGTGAGCTTTATGATGAAAAATTGTTTTCTGATGCTCAGATGGCATCTTCTAATTCAGTCTGCGCCCATTGGCTCTGGTCCTGTCACCTGGCTCTGTCTTCTTTGCAGCCTCTCTTCAGGTATTTATATACATTGATAAGATCTCCCTGAGTTCTCTTTTCTCCAGGCTGAACGGTCCTAGCTCCCTCAGCCTTCCCTCATAGGAGAGATGCTTCAGACCTTTCATCTTTGTGGCACTGGTGTGGTTTAACCTCAGCCAGTAACTTGTGACCACACAGCCGCTTGCATGCTCGCAGTCCCCGATGGAATGGGGGAATAGAATTGGAAAAAACACACACACAAAAGTGTAACTTGTGGGTTGACATAAAGATGGTTTAATAGGACAGAAAAGACAGAAAATCAAGGGATAATGATAGTAATAGACTATACAAAATAAGTGATGCACAATGCAGTTGCTTACCACCCGCTGACTGATGCCCAGCCAATCCCTGAGCTGGGGTGTTCCTCCGACCAACTCCCTCCAGTTTATATACTGGGCATGACATCATATGGTGTGGAATACCCCTTTGGCTTGTTTGGGTCAGCCGTCCTTGCTGTGTCCTCTCCCAGCTTCTTGTGCACCCCCAGCCTCCTCGCTGGCAGGGCAGTATGAAAAGCTGAAGAGTCCTTGACTTAGTATAAACGCTGCTTAGCAACAGCTAAAACATCAGTGTGTTTTCAACATTATTTTCATCCTAAATCCAAAACACAGCCCTGTACCAGCTACTAGGAAGAAAAATAATTTCATTCCAGCCAAAACCAGGGCAGGCACTTACATCCCTTCAGGTGCTAGGAACCCAGCATTGCACAGCATCAGATGGACCTGCAGTCACAGCATGGCATGCTGTGCTTAATCCTATCCATGCTAAAGTTCATTGGCATTATGGTCAGTAGCACTCTGGTAGGGTTTTCTTAGAAGTAAACAATTCCATGTATCATTTCTGCTGTCAAACAAAAGGATATTAGCATGAGAACATGGTGCTCCACTTCAGGATAAAGACAAGGACACACAGGTGGTGTCATTGCTGGTGCCAAGTGGGAGCTGCTTGCAGGCTCCTCCGTTCTGATTAGCCAGCCAAGTTTATCCTGCGGCCAAGTGATAAGTGCAGCACAGCACAGGCCTGAAGGCCGAGCGATACGTGCAGCACAGCCTAACACAGTGCAGGGAAGTATAGCACAAGCCCGTGCCCACCCAGGTCAACTGCTTCTCAGCTTGCTAACTCCTCAATACACAATAGCCTTCCAGTACAGATCACTGCAGCTGTTTGTCCTGTGTCCTAGGACACATATCTAAGATATGAGACCTACTGGACACACCAGTTGACTAGAGCATTTCATTGACTACAAACAGACCCTGGGGTGCCTAAATCAGACTTGGATGAGAAACTTTAAGGTGAGATGAGTCTCTTCTGCCAATAATGCTGAGTAACCCCCAGAATGCCGATTTTCAGTTCTTTGTTCTTGAGTCATTGATTATGCCATGGTCTTGTGGGAGCATGTAGCAGGTGGGTTTTTTCTGCAGTCCAATATGCGTACACTAGCCTAACTTAGATGGGAGTGAGTCTTTCCCAAGGAGGGAAGACCTTTCCAGGCTTGTTTATCTGCCTAATGTTCTATGTTAATTATATCCTATCAGTTCTAGTTTCTTCTAGAGATTGCTACAGCTCCGCTGTGGCCAGTTCAGGTACCTATAGCACGTGTAAAATGGCTATAATAATGTTCCACGTATCCATATACATGATGCATCTCCTTATTCTGGTCTCTCATGTTCTATGCTGTGTAACGCAGTGTTTCACAGAGGACTAGAGAGGGAGTTCATTGCAGTGTGTGACTTCTCACTTGTTGGCAGGGTGTACCACTAGAGACACGCTATCGCTCTGGTATCACTTGCATATTCATATCCCAGTGCATGGAAAAAATTGTGCCGGGGACAACTAAGCTTTGTAGAAATCCGGAGCAAAAGCAGCCTCTGCTCTAGAGGCTTCACTGTCTACACTTCCTCTTCTCTGTGAAGTAAGATGCCCCTTCTCATCTGCAAAACCATGAATAACTCGGTCTTTCTAAAAAGGGGAAAACTGCCTTGCTCACTGTGTTGCATTGCTGTGGTAAAAATCAGATACACTTCTTTGGCTGGGGTATATAAGCCTGGTGGGACTGGCAGGCTAGACTCTTGCCTCACACAACAACTCGTTCTATCTTCAATTCATTGATCTTCCTTCAATTCATCGATCTTCATGATCATCCATCCAAATAATCCTTCAGGATTGCCATCAGGACTGTCAGACATATGAAGAGACTGGGCCTGCAAAAATGGGATGTTTAAGAAAAGGAGAGGAGTTTTTTCCCTTCATTTTTCTGTCTGGTTGACTTAGTTCATTGCAGGAAGTATAACGATTTCGAATTGCATTAGCTGTTCCTATTTTGTAGAAGCTGTCTGCATTTGGGTTTTAATTATACATTTGTTATTGTGTTCTTTCTCTTTCTCTGCCTATCACAAGATACAAACAGACTGAACTGGATAATTTTGTGAATTGTTCACCTTAAACTTTTATGCCATCTGATCAGTTCTAGCTATGTTTCAAGTTATCTTGGTAATGGTGAGTAAGTAAATTGTGAGGTGATACCTGAGCATGAATAGTGCTTACATTAAAGGCTTCCTTTACCTTCCTTGTTATTATTTCCTCCCAGATTATTTTCTTGCAGAGCTGTGCATAGCTTCTTTGCTAGTGGTTAGTGTGATTTTTTTCAGACTTTGATATCAGATTCTAATTATATGCCTTGAGAATTCAGCCTTTCATACTTTGCATTTTATTCCCTGTTAACTGTGTTAATGCCTATAACCTGATTACATTCCGCTCTGGTAACTGATCTATCTGAAATATTTAGAGGATGTTCATGGTTAGTTCTGTTTGAGCGGAGAGGAGAGTTCAGTGTGGGGTATTTCAAGGAGAGATCTATTATTTATATCTTTAGAAGGCTTGCTGAAACTTTAGCTGGCCCTAAAATCCCTGGACCTAGATACAGTGCAATAAACCAAGCCTGTTGCTTTTTTGCTATGTTGCTAAAATATTATATTATATTCTCTATTATTTTTAACTCTTTGGTCATACCACCTTCTGTATAAGAGTAGTGGATGCAACACTACTTAAAAAGAGCATAATTCACATTCATTCAAGATATTTTATTTTCTCAAAGTTGTAGTGATGGTGCCATCATTAGGTTTTTGCTGCTTATTTTATTAATGCCATCAAAGAACTAGCAGGAATCCAGAGATCGCTTTACTTAGCGGCAGTTGGCATTTCCTGAGCATCACCATTGATCAAGCTTTGCTGCTTTTGAAAACTGTGGACTTTTCACTATTGACCTAAATCCGGAGCGTGGCATGAGCTGGAGTTCTGCTGAGGTGATGCCATCTGAGGTATTACACCACCTAAAAATTAGGATCTTGACATCAGCAAGGTGGTGAAAAGTTCTAAATATAAGCGAAGTCTGTAGATAGTCAGGCAGAGATTTAGGACTTTTGGACAATTATCCAAAATATTTGTGTAGTAGGTAAAGGGAGCCACCTAGAGTTAATCCGTAGGAATCTCTAAATACAAATGTATGTCTGAACTCCTTCCTCTTACTGAAGTTTGGGTGCCAAACTGAGAGCTAAACATTAAATCTCTTTATCTATAACATGCCCTTTCCTGAGAGCTGGCACCTAAATAAGATTTGAACTCCCTTTAATATGTCTTTACAGTGCTACTGAAGGATTAGAATAGTTACTGCATTTTATATTGAAAGGCATTGGAGAAAACCCCCACAAAACACTAACATAAATAATATATGGCACAAGGACTGGTACTAAAGTCTTCCTCCTTCAGTTGTGGGCTCTGACTGGTATAATATATAATTAGGCTGTTTTAAACAACTCTCTCTTCAGATACATGATTCCTGCCTCTTAGCAGCAGTTTCCTTGCTTCAGTGGGAAGATTAGAAGGGACCCTCCCTTTGACTCCTCTTTAACCTGGATGCTAGCCTAGAAAAATGGGAATATGATGCCCTGCAAGCTGAGAAGAACTTAGCCTGAACCCAGTTCTTGGAAGAGATTTGCAAACTGTTGGCTTGTCATACAGCCCCTCGTCTTGCATCTCTAGTAGCTGCAGTGTTTTGTGCAGGGCGTAGAGTGTTTGCTTTCATATTCCATGATGTACTGGACCTACTGGGGAATTAGATAACATTTGGGCACAGCTATAGATGTGAGCTGTGCCCTTGGCTTTCCGGACTGGAGATCCTTCAGTGCATCCACTGATTCCTTAAGATCTTCCAAGTTTCCTAGGAAGACAGCTCCATGGCTGGAGCTTGGGCTCCAGTATCATCTTCTTAAATAGAAGTGGCTAAATTTGGAATACATTTTATTTTAGATGTCAAGGCAAGCACTCTGAATTGTATTTTGAAGCCATCCCACTCTCTTCTAAAAATCCAAGGTGCGTTTATCTGAAAAGGAGAATCCCAGGTGCAGTGTTCCCCTTAACTTCAGCTTTCTCCATATCCCTTGTGACCAGGTCTCCCATTTCCTTCCAGAGAGGGCCCACATCTTCCCTAGACTTCCTTTTATCACCTGCCCTCCTGCCCCTCCCCAAAGCTAACTGCGATGAAGAGACTACCATATCATTGACCACTCTTGCCCTTCTTCCCCATATGATTTCTCTAATATTTCGCCAACATTGTGCATGATGTCATGTGTCAATAGGCCACTGGGGAATTGTCCATATCACAGACCTCAGATTGCAGCACGTCTTGATATCATCTTTCCCTAAAGCCTGTACTGCTAGGAGGGAGCCATAAGTCTTAGGGATGATGGCTTGGTACTAGCAGAGTGAAATTACAACTCTGCAAAGTGAAGCACTAAGTGCATCAAACAGAAATTAGTGATGCAATAAAACCATCAAACTAACTGAGAAAACATCAGTTTGTGAAAACTTAAAAGTGTCTCTTCAAATAAATGCTTGGAGATTTTTAAAAAAAAAAAAAAAAGAGGCAAGAATCAGTAAGTTTTCTTAGCTTTCTGGAGGTTCAATACCAAAGCTTTAAAAAAGTATTGCTGATGTTAAATCCCATCTCTCAAAACCAGTACAGGAATCTTTTTTTCAGAGAACAGAGAAAGGAAGAAAACAATGCAGAGCTGTTACTGTCAAAGACGTGACCTCCACACAGCAGAGGAGTTGCTTTCAGAGTCTGTAAGAGTGATTTCTTTGAGAATGAAATGCAGACACTCTGGCTAAAAGGAAAAACTCCATCAGAAGTCAATCAAGTATTTTACTTAAAAATATTACTTAAGGACAAAAAGACTGTTTTTGTTGTTTGAATTGCTAAAAAACTAATGAAAACAATATTTTAGCAAGGAGCTTACTGGCAAAGCCAAAATGTCATTGTTGCCGTATCCAGCTATCCATCCTTCTTACTACTTAATGTGTAACTATCACACACGTGTAACCTCAATTGCAGTAACATCTGATATTTAACAGGTTTTAGCGTGTTTGGCTTTGTGGCGCCCATGGCAGGTAAGGAGGTTATTGTCTTCAAGTTATGGATAAAGAAATCTGGTTTATGGTGAGATTATGAGAGTTTGAGTTAGATGAGATCTCATCTAACTTTAGATGTTAATTGTCTGTTAGCTGTCTGGGCTCTGTCCGCCGCTAAAGGAGTAGACGCCCCCAGGAGGCAATCCATCCCCACCCAAAAATAAACGGGCTAAACCAACCACACAGGTGCCTCTCCTTGTTATCGAGAGTTGGAACCCCAAATGAGGCATCTCATGCCAAGGAAGAGGAAGTGTTCCCTCAGGGACATGAGTGGCTCCATATAGGATGGGGGAGGTAGAACATGCTTTCCCACCTCCCAGGACAGACCTGTAACCACAAACCATTCTTCCCCTCTGCTAGTTAGTCAGTAATTGATGGGGTTTGTTATTCCACTGCAGGCTGAGTTTTTCTTTTATTTTTCCAAACTAGGTGGGGAGAGGTGTGCTTAGTACTGGTGTGTTTAGATGGGAGGCCACAAGGAAAATCCAGTTGTACCAGAAAGAGGTGCTGGTGACTCAATAAACAGCATGGCAACAAGTGTCCTGGCAGGGTGCTTTTGAGCATTGCCTTCCTGGTTGAGCTATAGGTTAAATCTCAGAGCTGGTAGTCATTACAGGATCCTACTTCACAAGTGTATTAAACCCCAGACAAATTATATGATAGGTCCCACTGTCCTCCTTGCCCTTATCTGCAGCTTCACCTACATTACACAGCCTTACACACAGCCTGATTAAAACTTTTCTGAGCTCAGGTGGAGCTGCTACCTTCTATCCCAGAGATAGCAGCAATCTGGAGCAAGTGAAGTCATTTCTACATATGCAAGAAGTAAAGCTTATTGGAATTTTAGATGGAGAGTTCTATGGAACTGTAATATGAGCTTCAGCAAGGCCAAGTGCTGGGTCCTGCGCTTGGGGCACAACAACCCCCTGCAATGCTACAGGCTGGGGGAGGAGTGGCTAGAAAGCAGCCAGGCAGAAAGGGACTTCGGGGTACTAATCAACAAACGGCTGAACATGAGCCAGCAGAGTGCCCAGGCGGCCAAGAAGGCCAATGGCACCCTGGCTTGTATTAGAAATAGTGTTGCGGGCAGGTCTAGGGAAGTGATCATCCCCCTGTACTCGGCACTGGTGAGACCCCACCTCGAGTGCTGTGCTCAGTTTTGGGCACCTCAGTACAAGAAGGATGTTGAGGTGCTGGAGCAGGGGCAGAGGAGCAGCTGGGCTGGGGAAAGGCCTGGAGAACAGGCCCTGTGAAGAGCGGCTGAGGGAACTGGGGCTGTTTAGTCTCAAGAAGAGGAGACTGAGGGGAGACCTTATCGCTCTCTACAACTGTATGAAAGGACATCGTAGAGAGGCAGGTGCTGGTCTCTTCTCACAAGTCAATAATGATGGGTCAAGAGAGAATGGCCTGAAGCTGCACCAGGAGAGGTTTAGGCTGGACATTAGAAAACAGTTTTTCTCTGCAAGAGTTGTGCAGCATCGGAAAAGGCTTCCCAGGGAGAGGGTTGAGTCGCCATCCCTTGAAGTGTTTAAAAGGTGTATAGATGAGATGCTATCAAGTTGGAACTGCTTGGAAACAGTTCTCAGTGGCAAGAGCAAGCTGCCTGAAAGGCTTCTTGTTGCTGGCCCAGTTTTAATGGCTCCCCTCTGTCATCATCCCCTGGCACCACAGCTTTAATAAGACTAGCATTGTTTTGGCAGATGAACCCAGAGGGAGTTATTTAACTCTTGGCACAGAAAGCAAGACAGAGTCTGGAGCCTGACTGTTCTTCAGCTCTGGCCTTCCCTTCCGAACTCAAAATCTCTTAGATATTCCAGGGCTGTTTCCAGCTTCCAAGAGCTATCAGCAGTGTCTGTGGGACACGATATGGGTATTTGTCCTTCACAAGAAATCTGTAGAACAAAAGCAACAAAAGAGATGATCAAATAGATGTGTCTTAGATTGTGTTCGCTGTCCTAGCTTGAATGGTCCTAGTGCCTTTTAGGGAGCTGTAAAACTGTTCTTTGAACTGACTTTGTTTAGAGACTAGGAGGATTTTTGGTGCCTGGGTTGTACCAAAGGCTGGACACAGCTCATGACATTGTGGAGACTGTCCATACCGGTTCCAGGGACACGGCTGTGATTGAGATCTCTGCCTCCAGCGTGGAGAAAGCTTGTTTTAGTAAGATGGATGGTATTACCTGGTCCAGGAACATGGTGACTGAGAAGCTGCTTCACACACAGCTCAGCCTTGTGCTTGGCAAAAGGAGTCTGGTGCTGGGAGGCTTACACTGATCAGCTTCTCTGTTGTATGCTGTTTTGCAATTCGGAAGTGGTATGCTGGCTTCTGGAGCCAGCTGAGTTACACCTGGTCCCAGTTCTGCAGTCCAGAGTTGTTGTGTGCAAAGGAGGCTTTCAATGTTCTCCTGCCTGACTATGTATCTCCTGCTGCACTATGGAAGTCTTTCCCAGTTTGAGCTGCAAGGTTTTTGTTAACAGTTTGCTTTCAACATGTGAGTGTTTGATTCAGTTTCTAAATCTCTAAGCCTACCAAATCTTGAATGCAGCTAAGTTGCCGTGATTCCAAGTGAGAGCTTTCAGAATGGGCTATGAAGTAGATGGGTTTTCTGCCTGATCTGTCATTTTGTTTTCACACTAATACTACCCCAGTTGTTACCCTGTAATCAGCTGTTGTGGAAACAATACATTGTCCCTAGGGTAAGTTTAGAAACACATTCACCCACAATGCACCCACAGATAAATTGAGTTTTAGCAACATGGTGTTTAAAGTATTATACTCTGCTCATAGAGCATCGGCAAGATGCGCTCGCTTGGAGCAAGCTCCAGATTACCGGTTTCTCTGAATTGTTTCTTAGGCCCTACATGTCCATTGGAACGCTACGAGATCAAGTCATCTATCCAGATTCGGTGGATGACATGCACGAGAAAGGCTATCAAGATCAAGATCTGGAGTCTATCCTGCATACGGTTCATCTGTACCACATAGTTCAAAGAGAAGGAGGTAAATTGCATATTTTTGTAACAAGCTTTACAAAATCTGTTCCTCGCATCTGTGTCTTAGCGTAACTTTCCTTACAGAACGGCAAAACGGGTTCCAAACCTTTTGTGGTTGCGGGTGCTGCGCAACCAGATGATTGTTCCTCCTGATGCTAACGGAAAGAAAAGAGCTAAGTGCTCCTCTCTTCCCCAGTAAATCCATGCCCAAGCTCCACATCTTCATTCTCTTGTAATGGTCAGTCTTCTCATGGTATTGTGAAATCACTCATCTTCCTTAATTTTCTTAGAAAGTGTAACCTGTCTTAAAACCCTGTATTCTCGTTGACTGCATCAACTCGAAAGCATGTGATTGAAAAGAGAGTCAGGTCTGCTTTCACCTTGCTGGTTTGTGGGATCAGCAGGGCTCTGTGCCATGAGGAGTGTCTGATACCACACCACCAGGGTGAACAGGTTGAAAATAACCAAGCAACACTGGCTGGCACTAGAGTGTTGCCATCTACTGTTTGCTGTCTAAGTTGACATATGTTCTCAGCATTGTTTGTCCTAAGAGTAGGGGACAGTGTAAATACACAGGGCACAGTAACTGTCAAGATGCTGAAGGCTTCTCTTTTGTCTAAGGAATTGGAGCATTTCATGTGTTTT
>WEIS01080799.1:1516-22447 GCA_013389965.1 Todus mexicanus
TCAAACCAAGGGGAAAAAAAAAAAAAAAAAAGAAATATAGACACCATTCATTATCTGCTCAGCAGCAATTCAGATCACAGACAGAAAGAGCAGCAACCTCAACATGTTCCTGGCACCATCACTGTTAAAGGACAGAGCGCTTCCTATCTCTCTGTGAGAAAACTTTTATGAAGGGAAGACCTGAAAAAAGGCCTAAGGTGTGAAGTATACAGCATTTTCTGAATTTCCAAAAGAAAAATTCATAGCATTATTCAAAAAATCTCAGAAATTTCACTTGTAGTGTGAGGTTTCATGTTCCTAGTCTCCCTGGAAATTCTCACTCTTTGCAATTCACTACTATTTTTATGCTGTATGGAAAATTTCAGTAGTTCAAACCAATTATTTTCTTGAATCCTTCAGGAAAAGCAATTTTTTAAAATGTAACAACTTAAAAATAAAACCAACAGAAAGTTATTTGACATTGGCAGTCTTTAAAAGTTAAAACAAAACTGCCCCCTATGGCAAAACAAAAGATCGCTACTCTGTAAAACAATGGTTTACATCTCTAGACAGAGATAAACATGATTTATCCATTTTAAAAGTTGTTGTATTTTGTAATGACTCAATTAAATGTAATTAATTTTCTCTATTAAATAAATTCTGATAACTATGGCATATCTTTACTGAAATGAATAACCATTTAGTTATAAACTAGTTTGCTCCATCATTGTTTTCCAGATCACAGACCTTTGAGGGCAACAAGGAGTTTCCATATTCATGTGACATTTTACAGGCACACATTAGCCCACTTTGTCCTTTCTCAGGGCTGCCAAGGAACTGCACAGGTATGACCATGGTTAGCGCTAAAACCACACTCTGCCTGTTGGCAGGATTTGTTATTTTGTGCCCTGCCCTGGGCTTATCACAACTACCTGGATAGCACCGAACTGTGACCAAAGTATGCTTATATTTGCTTGCTAAATATTTTAAACATACCTCTCATAAGTGCTCCTCTCTAACTCTTAAAAGTAGAGCAAGTAAATCATTCTTAAAAACTACATCTTGGGGTGTCTTTCCATAAAATGTTCTCATTTGCAAATTTCGCAAAAATTTCAGGAAAACCACACCTCCATTTCATTATTAACTGATCTCCAGTAACTTCAAGGATAGACAGAAATTGAGACCTTTTAAAGTAATCAAGAAAGAGAAAGTGAGATCTCTCAAGTCACATGTATGGTTTCCTCTCAGCATTTCAGGGGAATACATTGCTCCTCTGTTCACTTTATCTGCATCAGAACTTGGGTGCAGGGGAAAGAAATTCTGGCTGCAGCAGGATACAAATATATTTTATACATAGAAAGAGTCTTTTTCCTATTTCTTGAGTTCACATCGGTAGTATTATTAAATCTTATTTCATGAGTAGAAAATCACATTCAGGTTTGTAAATTAATAATTTGTAATAAGCCACAGTGTTGGCTTATAACCTACTTAATATTAGCTGAGTTTTGATGTCTTCTACATCTAATAAAATCAATAGTATTAACAGATACATTGGTATGAGATGATTTCAATCCATGCTGACAGCTTTTCACAAATCAATTACAACATATTGCATATTAAGATAGAAAATAGATTAATTTTTTTTAAGAAAATAGTAGATTTCAAATAAAGTGACATTGTAAATACTATAAATCTGACTAGTTTCACCACATAATAGCCATTGACAAATGGTTGTTTTTCTTACTTAACTTAGGACAATAATGACATTTAGTTTTACCTTAAAGTCTGAATTTGAACTTCTGAACAAGGAAAGACTTAGAAAACTTTAATTCTGAGGTAAATAAAGATTATGCCAAGAGTTCAGACACTAACTCTTTGATGGCATCATGGATGACAATGAATGCTCTAAAATGAATAAAATGGTAAAATGGATGTGGAATACAGAACAAAAAGAAAGGGACAGGCCTGTAACCCAGTTTATAAAACACAACTGTCTTGCTGATACAAAAGCACCACAGCTGACAAATTGCTTTTGAAGAACAAATGCTGAGTGAGTCTCTAACCTCATAGCTGCTGTTTGTTTCATCTTCAGCAAGAACATCAGGTCCAAATGCCTGGAGAGCTTAGATGTTTAGCCTTGAAAGCTGCAGTGGCCCACATTAACATCTACATTCAGCCTCCCTTGGCACTGTGCTGTTATTAGAGAGACACCAGCCTTGTCAGCCACTGAAAGACCACCCAAGAAAAGTCTGTCTTGGTAGAGGTCCTGTAAAGCAGCTCCTGTTCCCTCTTGCTCTTGCTCTCTCTGTGCATTGTTCACGGAGAGGAGAATGACTCGGGCTCTTGACACTTCAGTTCTAACCTCTTCAATGTCCGTTAGCAAGATGTATTTCAACTCTCATCCTGGTTGTAGGCTAAGCCCAGTCCTCCGCATCTGGCAGGCTTTCTAGGCAATGCCAGAAAAAAACCCCAGCAATTGGAGCAACAGGTTGTTATGTGCCCCCTTAGCCTGAAGAAAGGACAGACTCCTCAGCAGATACTACTGGTAGTTATATCAGGTGACTGTAGCACCAGCAGGGTGTCTGCAGAGCCATGCAGCAAGGACAGAGAGATGGAGATGAAGGGAAAGACCTGGATAACTGTGGTAGCGAAACACCAGGTGCCCACCAAAGCTACTTTATCACTCCCCTCCTCAGCTGAATAGAGGAGAGAAAATATAATGAAAGGCTCATGGGACAAGATAAGGACAGGGACAGATCACTCAACAATTACTGTCATGGACAAAATTGACTTGCCTTGGGAAAATTCATTTAATTTATTATCAGTCAGAACAGAATTGGATAATGAGAAATAAAAGAGACTCTTAAAACACCTCTCCCCCACCCCTCATTCTTCCTGGTCTTAACTTGAATCCTGAATTCTCTACTTCCTCCACACCAGCAACACAGGGAGACGGAGAATGGGAGCTGAGATCGGTTCATCGCACATTATCTCTGCCACTCCTCTCATTCTTCCCCTGCTCCTGTGTGGGGTCCATCTCATGAGAGACAGTCCTCCATGAACTTCTCCAACCTGGGTACTTCCCACAGACTGCAGCTCTTCACAAACTGAACCAGCATGGATGTCTTCCATGGGGTGCAGTTCTTCAAGAACAGACTGCTCTAGCACGGGTGCCCCATAGGGTCACAAGTCCTGCCAGCAAATCTGCTCCAGTGTGGGCTCCTCTCTTCAAGGGTCCACAGCTTCTGCCAGAAGCCTGCTCTAGTGTAGGCTTCCCACAAGGTCACAGCTTCCTTTGGACATCCACCTGGTCCACCATTAACCTTCACGGGCTGCAGGGGGACAACCTGCCTCACCATGGTCTTCACCACAGGCTGCAGGGGAATCTTTGCTCTGGCATCTAGACCACCTCCTCCTCTTTCTTCTATGACCTTGGTGTCTGCAGAGCTGTTTCTTTCACACATTCTCACTCCTCTCTCTAGCTGCAATTACTGTTGCAAACTAACTTTTCCCCCTTAAATATGTTATCACAGAAGAACTACCACCATCACTGATGTGCTCAGCCTTAGCCAGTGGTGGGTCCGTCTTAAGATTCAGTTGGCAATGGCTCTAATAGACTTGGGGGGAAGCTTCTAGCAGCTTCTCACAGAAGCCACCCCTGCAGCCTCCCTGCTATGAAAACCTTGCCAAGCAAACTCAATACAGTAACGCCTGCAAAATTATGGGTGAGTAAGGAGCCATGACAGGGGCTGCAGCCCATCTAAGAAGAGAATACTAGACCCAGAGGAACAAATTCATGCATATCTGACATTGCCAGCCTAGAGAAAGGAAGGGAGGCAAGTGACATGGAGACTTGCTAAAGTAGCTGCAGAGCACAAAGCAACTTGAACAGCCTGGACATCTCCACAGGGAGGTATGGCAGAAAAGACAAGTGACTCAGTCCTTTCAAAACTAGGAACTGTCTGTAGAAGTAATGCTCAGTTATCCTTTGGAAGCTAAGCAAATGACAAAATGGGTGGGACACAATTTCATAGGGTTTGAGCACAGTTGACTCACTGATTGATTATCCCAGGTGTAAGAGATGTGTCAAATGCAAGAACCTGTTACAGACTGCACATTTCTGTTTTAACAGCAACGCAGGCAAGGGCTGCTATTTAGACAATGGCTGTAAAGCTAGACAGCCTAGGAAAACGTGAACGATGTGTGTGCCAGAGCACAGATTCAGTGGAGGGAAATGACTTCATATTGTGTTCTAGTAGTTCCTGCTTCCATAAACTATTTATTTCCCTCTCTTACCCAAGAGGCCATTACCTTAATGGCTAGCACTTGGGGGAGGATGGCTGTTTGTTAAAATGTTAAATAAAAATGTAATTTGAGATTGCTTTTTCTGTTTCTTGTGGAACTGCCCTCTGTTTGACTATTGCTGTATTTTCTCTACCAGAATGATTAACCCCTTTGGGCCTATAAAGTTGCATATTTTTACCTTTGGAATAGAACAGACTGTACCAGATGACAACCTCTATGTATAGATAACATATTGGTGTATATATATATATAGTACAACACAACAAAAACATAGATGTGTTAAATATGGCTTAATATGGATTTGTTTACTCATTTACATTATCGGTTCTCATTACTTTATCATTTACATTCTTGATTATGATAAATATGTGTGAACAGTCTTTCACATACCTTTTTTTCTAGGACTCTAGGTATATCAAAGGTGAATGAAACTTTCCTTGATGTTAAAATTTGTCCTCTAGTACTAATGGGAAATAAATTTCCTAATCAGCTGAAATNTCACAGCTTCCTTTGGACATCCACCTGGTCCACCATTAACCTTCACGGGCTGCAGGGGGACAACCTGCCTCACCATGGTCTTCACCACAGGCTGCAGGGGAATCTTTGCTCTGGCATTTAGACCACCTCCTCCTCTTTCTTCTATGACCTTGGTGTCTGCAGAGCTGTTTCTTTCACACATTCTCACTCCTCTCTCTAGCTGCAATTACTGTTGCAAACTAACTTTTCCCCCTTAAATATGTTATCACAGAAGAACTACCACCATCACTGATGTGCTCAGCCTTAGCCAGTGGTGGGTCCATCTTAAGATTCAGTTGGCAATGGCTCTAATAGACTTGGGGGGAAGCTTCTAGCAGCTTCTCACAGAAGCCACCCCTGCAGCCTCCCTGCTATGAAAACCTTGCCAAGCAAACTCAATACAGTAACGCCTGCAAAATTATGGGTGAGTAAGGAGCCATGACAGGGGCTGCAGCCCATCTAAGAAGAGAATACTAGACCCAGAGGAACAAATTCATGCATATCTGACATTGCCAGCCTAGAGAAAGGAAGGGAGGCAAGTGACATGGAGACTTGCTAAAGTAGCTGCAGAGCACAAAGCAACTTGAACAGCCTGGACATCTCCACAGGGAGGTATGGCAGAAAAGACAAGTGACTCAGTCCTTTCAAAACTAGGAACTGTCTGTAGAAGTAATGCTCAGTTATCCTTTGGAAGCTAAGCAAATGACAAAATGGGTGGGACACAATTTCATAGGGTTTGAGCACAGTTGACTCACTGATTGATTATCCCAGGTGTAAGAGATGTGTCAAATGCAAGAACCTGTTACAGACTGCACATTTCTGTTTTAACAGCAACGCAGGCAAGGGCTGCTATTTAGACAATGGCTGTAAAGCTAGACAGCCTAGGAAAACGTGAACGATGTGTGTGCCAGAGCACAGATTCAGTGGAGGGAAATGACTTCATATTGTGTTCTAGTAGTTCCTGCTTCCATAAACTATTTATTTCCCTCTCTTACCCAAGAGGCCATTACCTTAATGGCTAGCACTTGGGGGAGGATGGCTGTTTGTTAAAATGTTAAATAAAAATGTAATTTGAGATTGCTTTTTCTGTTTCTTGTGGAACTGCCCTCTGTTTGACTATTGCTGTATTTTCTCTACCAGAATGATTAACCCCTTTGGGCCTATAAAGTTGCATATTTTTACCTTTGGAATAGAACAGACTGTACCAGATGACAACCTCTATGTATAGATAACATATTGGTGTATATATATATATAGTACAACACAACAAAAACATAGATGTGTTAAATATGGCTTAATACGGATTTGTTTACTCATTTACATTATCGGTTCTCATTACTTTATCATTTACATTCTTGATTATGATAAATATGTGTGAACAGTCTTTCACATACCTTTTTTTCTAGGACTCTAGGTATATCAAAGGTGAATGAAACTTTCCTTGATGTTAAAATTTGTCCTCTAGTACTAATGGGAAATAAATTTCCTAATCAGCTGAAATAGTAAGATAGGAAATGCTATGGTGATATAAATCAGGTTCTGTCACACATTGCTTCTTATTGCAATGACATTTAATTCTTTGCTGAAACGCAAGAACTGTACTTTTCAGAAACTTTTACATAAAGTTATACTACACGGAAATAGCATATAGAGTTCTGATAATTTCACATAATAAAGTTTCAAACATTTTTCAAACAGTAAACAAGCAAAAGAAATATTTATCCAAACAACTAAGATTGTAAGTGGTAGGGGACACTGAAATGTATCTGGAATAAAGCAAATAAAATTAAAGACATACAATTCTACTATGTTTAGCTTGCTTCCCATCTTTGCTGTTAGTCTACATTTAACATTAAGATCTCAATATAATTCAAATGACTATGTATGTATTCAAAAGATGTATTTGTAGGCAGAAGTGATAACTTCTATGGCACCAAAATAGTTGAAAAAATTAGATAAGCTTTCAGGCATCTAAAATAGAAGGCCCAAGCTTTAAAGCTTACTGCAAGTTGGGAACACTTGCTGAGACATTAATTAGATTTTTAATAGTTAAATCATCTTGGAAAACAATTAGTTGCTACAGTTGAGGTGATGCTAGCCATGAGGGAGGAAAGATGGTTATTAAGGTGATAGCCTCTCGGGTAAGAGAGGGAAATAAATAGTTTATGGAAGCAGGAACTACTAGAACACAATATGAAGTCATTTCCCTCCACTGAATCTGTGCTCTGGCACACACATCGTTCACGTTTTCCTAGGCTGTCTAGCTTTACAGCCATTGTCTAAATAGCAGCCCTTGCCTGCGTTGCTGTTAAAACAGAAATGTGCAGTCTGTAACAGGTTCTTGCATTTGACACATCTCTTACACCTGGGATAATCAATCAGTGAGTCAACTGTGCTCAAACCCTATGAAATCGTGTCCCACCCATTTTGTCATTTGCTTAGCTTCCAAAGGATAACTGAGCATTACTTCTACAGACAGTTCCTAGTTTCGAAAGGACTCTGAGTCACTTGTCTTTTCTGCCATACCTCCCTGTGGAGATGTGCACTAGCCCAATAGGACTACCTCATGATGCATCTCTCTCCTTGTATCTTTTCCTCAAAAAATGACCAGATTGAACAGATTAAAAAAGAAAAACAAGCAAAAGACATCTTTTGTATTCATGATTATGGGGCATTTTAAGTGTAGCTTAATTTGCAATAGGAGAGAAGAAAGTGCGTGAAATGTGATACTAAAAATCTTCATCACCTCAGCTGGAATTTTAAAGAGAAGCTAGCAAAAGCCAAGGATAGGAAATTGTATGTCTATTTAAAACATGAAAGCTTTGAAATTTCCTGCTGAAACAAACCCTTTGGGTTCAAATTCCCCTTAATGGTGCCTCTTTTAGGCTGCAAAGGGATAAGCATGCCCTTTTAACCTCTTGGTTTCCAGTCAGATCATGGAAGCAGGCCAAATCATGCAAGCAGTTTCCCAGCATAAAAAGGGAAAGACAAGCTGCATGTGGGTCTGGCCATGCAAGAGCACCAGGGTGTCCAAGTGGCAGCAATAGGCAGAAGGTCCAGTGTAGAGATTAAAACCTGAGGTTCCCTGGATACTGGTAGACCACGCAGCTGTAGCAAATGGTCTGTATTTGCTTTACAAAAGTACCATGTTGAATAGCAAGATCTTCGCACTCATAAGTTGAAAATAAAAGCTTGGTATTAAGGACATGTGAAAACCTGTTGGGAAATTTGAAGTCTGACAGTGATTCATTTACTTAAAAAATCTAGATCTGGCGGTGGTTTTCAAATCTACACTGTACTGGTCCAACCAAAAGCAGAGGGGTCCACCAGTTATCTCTGCAGAATCTGTGAAAGGCAACTGGGCACAGATATCAGAACTTTCTTCAAAAAAATTAAAATTTTTACTGCTTTAAGAAATCCAGGGGGTGCACAAATGGTGAAGCACAGAAAACTATTGATTTGAAATGGATCTAAAGGAGGGACTGAACACACACTGGGGAATAAAAAAGCAGCTCATTGTTCTACTATAAAAAGCTGGATAATGAAACAAAAAAGGGAAAATTAATTAAAAAACCCCAACCCAAACCCAACCAAATCCAGGCTTTAACAAGAGTTATGACATCTCATTTTCATACATATTTCTATAACCGTACTGCATCACACAGGTTTGAAACATCCGCAGAGAGGTACCTTTACATTGTAAAAAGGGTTGCCTTTACCCTTTTATCAAAGTGACTTTGATGCNAAGTGATAACTTCTATGTCACCAAAATAGTTGAAAAAATTAGATAAGCTTTCAGGCATCTAAAATAGAAGGCCCAAGCTTTAAAGCTTACTGCAAGTTGGGAACACTTGCTGAGACATTAATTAGATTTTTAATAGTTAAATCATCTTGGAAAACAATTAGTTGCTACAGTTGAGGTGATGCTAGCCATGAGGGAGGAAAGATGGTTATTAAGGTGATAGCCTCTCGGGTAAGAGAGGGAAATAAATAGTTTATGGAAGCAGGAACTACTAGAACACAATATGAAGTCATTTCCCTCCACTGAATCTGTGCTCTGGCACACACATCGTTCACGTTTTCCTAGGCTGTCTAGCTTTACAGCCATTGTCTAAATAGCAGCCCTTGCCTGCGTTGCTGTTAAAACAGAAATGTGCAGTCTGTAACAGGTTCTTGCATTTNAATCATGCAAGCAGTTTCCCAGCATAAAAAGGGAAAGACAAGCTGCATGTGGGTCTGGCCATGCAAGAGCACCAGGGTGTCCAAGTGGCAGCAATAGGCAGAAGGTCCAGTGTAGAGATTAAAACCTGAGGTTCCCTGGATACTGGTAGACCACGCAGCTGTAGCAAATGGTCTGTATTTGCTTTACAAAAGTACCATGTTGAATAGCAAGATCTTCGCACTCATAAGTTGAAAATAAAAGCTTGGTATTAAGGACATGTGAAAACTTGTTGGGAAATTTGAAGTCTGACAGTGATTCATTTACTTAAAAAATCTGCATCTGGCAGCGGTTTTCAAATCTACACTGTACTGGTCCAACCAAAAGCAGAGGGGTCCACCAGTTATCTCTGCAGAATCTGTGAAAGGCAACTGGGCACAGATATCAGAACTTTCTTCAAAAAAATTAAAATTTTTACTGCTTTAAGAAATCCAGGGGGTGCACAAATGGTGAAGCACAGAAAACTATTGATTTGAAATGGATCTAAAGGAGGGACTGAACACACACTGGGGAATAAAAAAGCAGCTCATTGTTCTACTATAAAAAGCTGGATAATGAAACAAAAAAGGGAAAATTAATTAAAAAACCCCAACCCAAATCCAACCAAATCCAGGCTTTAACAAGAGTTATGACATCTCATTTTCATACATATTTCTATAACCGTACTGCGTCACACAGGTTTGAAACATCCGCAGAGAGGTACCTTTACATTGTAAAAAGGGTTGCCTTTACCCTTTTATCAAAGTGACTTTGATGCAACTTTCAGGTGTGGCAAGTAGGTGAGGGAGCCACCAGACCAGTCTTATAAAATTATACTTCATTAAGTGAACCTTTCAACCGGACAAGGAACAGAACTCAGTTACAAAGATACAACTGATCAAACCCCAAACTTTCACAGCTAGTCTGTTTCTGCCCACAGTAATGCAATGCTTCCTTTAGAAAGCACGTAGAAGTGAGCTTGAAGAGTGGAGTTTTATTTTTCAAAGGAAATTTTGGGACATACTGCCCAAGACAGCTGTCTCAGCAGGTCAGACCCCTGGTGCACATACACAATGTGGATATAAGATCAAAAGATGACTGGACAATCCAAGCCAAGGGGGAGCTCAGGAGGTCTCTAGTTCAACCTCCCACTCACAGCAGGGCCAGCTGCATGGTTGCTCAGGGCTGTGTCCATTCTGGTCTGGAAACACCCACAGGATGGAGCCAGTACAGGCTCCCTGGGCAGCCTGTGCCTCTGTCCCACTGGCCTCAGGGGATGAGTTTCTCCCCATATCCAGTCTGCACCTCTCTTGTTGTAACTTGAGTCTGTTGTTTCATGTTCTAATACCATGTAGCACTGCAAAGAGCCTTGACATGTCTTCTTGATCTCCCCCTCTGGGTACTGGGGGGGTTGTTGTTATGCCCTCCCAGAACCATGTCTTCTCCAGGGCTGAACCAGCCCCACTTGCTCAGTCTGTTCACAGGGCAAGAGCTTCAGTCCCCTCAACCTCCTTGGGTGCCCCGACACTGAAATTGTTCCAGACTGCAAATGTCTTCTTTCACATTTTATTAATGTGAAATTCCTTCTTTAAAAATCATGGGTGATTTTATTTGGCTCTAAACTAATCCCAAATAATAAATAACTATGGAATTTCAATGAAAATTTACAAACTCAGAAATACTGATAAATATAACTGCAAGTTAAGCAAGGATGCCTGTTAACCCAGGAATGTCATGACTGCACTCTTTAAATCACACCAAACAAAAATATCTTTTGAATGTCTTCATCATTTACAGTATCTGCCATGTACATTAATTATTTCAACTATTATACCAAGGTCAAAAGTGAGGCGAACACCCAGCAATAATGCACAAAGATGAATACCTGAGCTGCTTATCCTCTTTTGCTATTATTTCTTCTTCCTGATCCTTTCAGTGGGTCATGCATTGTAATTCTGTGCAAAATCAGCAACATTCAATATTGGGAGCATTATACACAGCTCGTTAGCTACTCACAAAAGCACAGAGCACACATCAAAGCGAGAAAGAAGAACTGGAGTTTCTAAATTTTGCTTTCAAGACACTGCTCCATGACTTGGCCTAGATTTGGTCTACAAGCTTTCGCCTGGCCCAGTTGCGCTCACTTTCACATTTGTTCTGCCCTCAACTACATCTACTGGCATACTGTGATAAATCAGGTGTGAGTCTACAGAAATGAATAAATTTTATCAATGTAAAACTCATGTGACATGAGGTTTGCACCACATCTCTCATGTCTAGAACAGCTTCCCAGTCATTGCACACTGAACCAAACGTTCTCAGGCCACAGAGTACTTGTCTCACACAGTGTAAACCCACATGCCCCACCATCGTCATGTGTGATGTCCTGAATTCCCAGCTGTTCTGCCCTCTGTAGCTGCAAGAGCTTAGCTCAGTGCCTAGATCACAGACTGAAGAAACCCAAGCTCTCAGACACAGGATGTATTTGTGGAATTTCTACTGTAATCTCTGTATTCACTGTATTAAATTATCAATAAATGGAGAGTCGTCACTTGTTTTCAGAAGTGTGCACCGATAGCTTCTTTGCTTAGATAACAGAAAGTTCTGTGCCTTTACTTAGGAACAGAAATTTTCACTTCTTATGCACAGATACATCACATTCTGATCCAAAATATACAACAGAAATACAACAAAAGCAAGAGGGAGCTAAAAAAACCCCTGGGGAAACACAAATGTGAAGAAGGCTTTATAAGATTTGAAGAAAACATGTTTACAAGGTGATGGACTAATAAAGATTTTTTCATTTTCCTCCTAGAAGAAAAAAAAAAAAGAATATGCATGCAGGGAAATTAAAGCTGGATACACTAGGCTTTATTTTTGCTTTTATTTCCTTGCATTCTCCAGTTTGTCTGAGTTTTTCTACTAAAAAACACCTAGGGCTTTTTTAGCTTAAATTCAGTAAGGTGATAACTGTCCTTTATGACTGAAGTGACAAAATCTGCTTCTAAGCTATTTTAGCACTTCAGTGTGCATAAATCCATTTTCTAGTGAAAATCAGTACTACAAATGCAAGTAGATATTGGCTATTTAGCCAAATATTCTTAATTATTTTAGGCACATTTGTCCATTCACATTATTAGCGTTCATATTTAGTAATCAGAACATATCCTAGGTTATCGATATTTACAGGTGAAATAAGTAGACTATTTTAAATCTTTTATGCTATGCAATCTATCTGCTTTCAGTATAAATAGAAAGTACAGCTTCTTATTGAAAATAATCACTTTGTGAGCACAACCTAACTTAAAATGTGTAAAAGAAGCATGTGAATCTTCATGCACTTCGTCTAGAATCACAGAATTATTGAGGTTGGAAAAGATCGCTAAAACCATCGAGTCCAGCCTATGACCTAACACCATGACATCAGCTAAATCATGCCACTAAGTGCAGCATCCAATCTTTTCTTAAGCACCTTTTTGTTTAAGTTTTTATCTTTCAGACATTGCAAAGAATAAAACCAAGAAGATTGTTTTATAAGTAAAAAAGTGAAAACTGAGAGATAATTCTATAGCCCAGCAACCCAAGAACCGGAATCCAAAATGCACAGAACTAACAGGAATTCTGAAGCAAGCTCACGCAATGCAGATCAGTGGATTGATCAGCCACAAGTCATCAAACAAATTTTACAGAGGCCTCTAGATGTTTCCAAAAGACTGAATGTATAAAAGCAGAGTAAAAGGTATGTTCTCTGTCATCTACTGCAAAGGAATGGCATGACTAAACATGCCACTCCAGGGCTCCGTCTGACAGATAAATCCAGTTTCCTAATAAAAACAGAACAATAAATGAATAATGCAAATGTGAAGAAATATCTTCACTTATGAGTGGCTAGGATTGCTGGTTCTTCAGTTCTTATGTACAAAATTTTGAATACAACAGTGGCAGGCACTTGGTGTGGAGATCTATAAGCACAAACAATGCTAGTGTGCTTTGGCTATCATTCACACTCACATCATCCAGCTTAACTAGCAATCCTTTATTTGATTTAGTCAGAGGTGAAATCTCCAGCCTAGACACACAATGTAGGCAGTCACCAGCTGTCAAAAGACCAAGCAAATGTCCTTAATATGTTCAGTCAATCATGTTAATTAGCAGGTTCTAACAGCTGCAATTTCCCACTGTATACAAGTCCAATGATTGTAAGACCAAATAATATCAGGAACAAAATGAAGTATTTCAAAGAAGGCTTAAGGAATATACATATTAGGTATGAATTCAAACCTATCTGCTTCACAACTAAGGAGTCTAAGCAAAGCTTTCTCTCTGACCTAGAAAATACTTCTTGTTCTACAAAATGCACAAACCCAAAGGAGTAGGAGGTAGCATTCTCAGTTTACTGTCAGAGACCTAGGACCAGTATTCAAACACACTCAAATAATGGAAGAGCCTAACACTGAAAAGTACTTCGGTATCTACACCGTGGTACTTGTATTTGAAAATCTCAGTGCATGACAGAAGTACAAAAAGATGTTAACTGCCCAACTTAGCAGAATTTAAAGACCTAGGACCAAAAATTAACTGTGAAAGTCACATACTTAACCCTGTTACCTGTCATTAACCCTGGGCGCACAGTTTTAAACTACTGGCCAAGACGCCTGCCTGGAAAATGGGACGTCCTGGGTGCCTGGACCAGCAGGAGACATTTTTTCTGTCATTAGAAAAGTCCACGCAAGAGTCTTTGGAAGAAGAACCGGAATTTGGGTTCCCTGAATGTCCCTGTGGCCCTGTGGTATTGGCTTACCCAGGGCTGTGGCTGAGTCCCCATCCCTGGAGGTATTTAAGGGTCCTGCAGACATAGTGCTGAGGGATACAGTTTAGTTGAGGTCTTGTCAGTGTCAGGTTAATGATTAGACTAGATGTTCTTAAAGGTCTTTTCCAATTTAGGATATTCTGTGATTCTGTGATTGTTATGCTTATTTGCTCTGTCGCTGCCTTCTGAAATCTTCTCTGATGACTATGATCTAAGGAACACTAAAAAAAATGGGTCAGCATTAGGATGTCTTTTACACTGAAAACCTTTGTTAACTCACCAAAAAGAAAGACAAATCAGCCTCTCTTAAGGTCTCTGCTGCCATAACTAGCATGGTCACAGTATCTAAGCTGTCACATTTAAAGACAGTTGCAGCATCTCTGCACTAACTTTCAGTGACTCAGGGGTGCAGGCAGGGTCTCAGATAGTTACAATATAATTATATTCATTCACAGGGGCAGAAAAATCAGTGTATGAGGTTTAGGCTATTCCATGTTGGCAAACCTATTAGGCCATCATTATATAAAAACTATTATTAGGACATTAATAATGGAATGAAATTTTTCTTGGGTCTCAGGAATACCACAAAAATAAGTAAATGGGCTAGAGTGATGCTATTCCCAATATGTCAACAATAGTTTCAAATGCTAGATACAAAAAAAGGAATAATCAAACACTAATGTGTAGAGAATGGAAAGCACAGTTTAAAAGTATTTTTTGCATCCCACATAGTCAAACTTTTTTGCCCATTAATGGATGTCACAGAAATAAATTATTATTAAATTAACAGCACACTTTAACCATGTCTTCAGCTGCAGACTAGAGTGATCTAGCGAGACATCCACATGGGGGCATCAGTAGAACCTATAAGCATCAATACTGCCACTCAGCTTGTTGACTGGTAAACATAGAAGTTATAAAGTCCATGTAAGAGAAGCAGTTTCAAGACACAAATTAATACTTCACATGTATAAAACAATAGAAATGTCAATATGAAGGCTTAAGATTATTTCCATTATGTAAATTATCCACCACAATTTCTTCTGTACTTTTAATCAACTCCATTGTCACTTGTATCATAATAACCACTCTCTTTCTGCTTTAACACACAAAACTAAGGATACTGCAAGCAGGAAGAACCCACAGGGAGCTAAGTAACCTATGTGTAATTGGATGCTAAAAGAAAAATATGCTGAAATACTTTGTGTGTCACATTTATGGAATTGCATCTTAAGCTCTGGTAGCAGCATTCACTTATACTGATACATGACTTGCCTGTAAATCCCTTTTTTTTTTTCTATAATGAACACTGTTAACAGCATTGGGGGTTTAAACCTAACCATTCCTTGGTAGCATATGAAGAAAGGCCAGTTAAATAGAGCAGAAGAACAGCTACCTCCTTGCTTCTACTTGCTTCCAGAATACCCAGGTGCTGTTTACACAGGTCACTTCACATCTAGCACAAAACTTTATTTCATGACCCTTAAAAAAAGATCTAGCTCCCTCACTTCAGACATTTACACTCCATCCTGTTGCCCTACATTTCAAATACACACAGCTTTTCCCTGGGACCAAGGCCTCTGAAACACAGCAGAGCTGCTGTTAATTCATTTTGAATCTATGAATCAGCATAAGCCTGTCCTGCTATTTTGCCGGAAAGGGGCTCCCATTTAGTTATTCCAGTTAGATTGACTCCCTAATAGTTTGTGGAACAGTAGGCTGCCAGGTCTGAGAAAACTGAGAATGTTCCTAATACAAGAAGAATGACAAATGGCACCACTAAAGTGTGGTGTTCTAGTTAAAGACCTATTAATGGATGCTTTGCCGATAGTGTGCTAGCTCATCTAGTCTGTTGCACGATTCCAGTGCCCTCCATTCCTAAAGTCTATACATCGCTGTTTGAAAATACCTGAGCTACCCTGTGTAATTTACAACATGATCTCAGCTGACCCACAATATCAGTCAACACTGGCTGATATTAAGTAATGTTTTAATTTTACCGGATGTCAACTTCTATTAGCATGCATTATAGGTTGCAATTTATTCACAAATGACTTGCAGTATTATTATTTTTTTAGCTCCTCATGGTCCTCACTTACATTGCTACTGTTACATCATCTTACACTATTAATACATTACTTACTTTTCTTTAGCCTGGATATGGTCACTGTTAATTACAAATATAAATATCAGCTTATTTTAATAAACTTCTGACTTCCACCAAGGCAGCAAAATGTTTAGAATCAAGCACATATAAGTAAGGCATGTTGAAACTAAAAAGAATGCATGGCTGAAGTTATTTGAGGCACCTTGTTAAAGACCATTGGTTGATCCGTGATGCAAATATAGACAGCATAAATAACTAAGAGATTATTTCAGTAAATAGTCAAAAGTCAAGAAAACAAAACATAGAGTTAAGTTTTTCTAGTTAGTGTACAATTTACATTTACAACTAATGGCTTTAGGGTCTTCTCAGATCATTACAGAGTATTTGCAGGTATTAGTCTGGTACATCTAAAACTTTAATTCAATTTCTGAATGCATTGCTGAGGAGAAAAGAAAGTAAAGGTTAATAAAACTCAGCAGACTACCAAGTGCCAACAGATACAGTACGGGTTACTTTTTTTCCTTTTAAGAAACTACTGCAAAACTACCAGCTCTGTGTAAGGAAAGCAGAATAAAGAAATGGGGAGAGGGAGACAAGCTGAAGATGTAGGCACAGGCTGAGTAGCAGGAAGCTGTCAGCAGTCCGCCATGAAGTTTTCAGTTCAAAGTGTAGCGGAAAGAGTGAAATAACAATGTCGCCGGTTAATTATTTTTTCAGTAGAAGGTTAGCAATGTGTTACCAAATTACTTGAAAAAGATTTATTTAGACAGCTAAAGCAACAAGCAAAAACAAACCAAAAATTATCCATGCATAATTGAAAGCATTCACTAAAATTCATAGAAAATATACAAAATACTTTTAAACAAATGTTTATTTACCAGTCCTCTTTTTTCACAGTTGTGTTTAAAGGTTCAGTGCTTGTTCCTCCAATTGGTAAGACAGCAGCAACGTCAATGTAAGTATGGAGTAGGAGGCAACAGATACTAAAATACAACAGACATTATGGAACAGTTGGGACTGTCCAGATTAATGCAGGTTACACCAACCAGAGCATGCCTGAAGTGTAACCAGTCTCTAGTTTTATGAGGCACTGTCCTAATAGGTCAGTTCTTAAGATGGGTACTAAATTACCTCTTTCACTTCCTTGTAGAAGCCTTGAGGGCTTTTTATTCTGCTGCTGGATTAGTATATATACTGCAGCAATGTCCCAGGAAGCCAGATACATGAGAAAGTAAAAGGACAACTGTTATTTTTTCTAAAAATGTGCCCAAGAATCAGCAGAGCAAATAATAGAAGGAAAAAGTTCTGTACAACATGAACTGAGCTTGACATTTGAAATACTAGCTGATAGAGCTGCAAACATTGAGGACCACACAGAGAGAATAAAGAGGTAGATGAGCATGCAGAAAGATGAACCAGATCAAGCAACTATGTGCAAACAGGCTGGAATGTCAGAGACAGAATGTAATTTAGCCAATGCAAATGCCAAAAAAATGAAGATAACAAATGAGAACACACTAGGAAGCAAGAAAAAATCAAATCAACAGAGACCTACGCATGCAATGAAAAAACATGACAGATGAGAATGAAATCAAAAGGGAAGGTAAAAGAAGCATCTGGTTATGAGAACTGTTTGCTTTGTAGGAAATGTGTAGGGTCTGTGGGAGTTTAGTAGTCAGATACACTTGCAGCTGCTAGCAGATTTGGAAGCTGATCACATCCTCCAAGTTCAGCTGGAGGATAAGATTTTACAAAACAAGAAGCTCCTTTTCCCTTCACATCACACTGCTGCTTTTCAGCTATCACCTGCCCAGAGGCTGAACTGACCATGTCACAGGTGTTTCCTTTAGGCTTCTCACTTACTTTTCAGCTTTCCTTCTCCAAGAGCATCACTAAACCACCAAGAACAAACAAGAAAACTTGCTACAGTCCTCACAGAAGCTCTAGGCTCACTCAGTACAGCCATCTAGCACAGCCACCACTGGACAGAGAAGTACACAGTGCTCTGAGCAGTTCATAAGCACCTAAGCCTCAGACTCTTGTGCCAGCTGGCTCCCTTGGAAATGTGCCTGCATTGCCCCCGTACACGTGTGAGGCTTCTCACGCTACCCTGACATCCCAGGGTGTAGTTCTAAGCAAGGCACATCCCAACCGAGAGCGTTCCGAATTCCAGCCAACTCTGATGCTTCTGCCTTTCAAATAGTTGTGAATTTGAGAAAAGGTTTAACACAAGCCTTCTGCAATTTTTCACAGCTGAGTTGCTGAGTGGGTGAAAGAATGGGTCAGAACAGGGGGCACTCATAACATCTCTGCCGCAGCCCTCAAAAGCTAAATTCGGAAGAGAATGATCCAAAGATAAGATGCCTACTACATAATTAGAAATACAATCTCTGTACTCTCAGAAAATAGGATAGACTGTGTTATTTTTGTTCTTGTTGGCAAAACTATTTTTATTTTTCTTTTTTTATGTGTTTGTAATGTTTTATTCAGGATCGTTGAAGACTTCTGGCCAGCTGCAGGTTGCAACCATGAATATCGCCAGCATCTCAGACTAGGTAGTCTGTTTAGATTTTTCACTTGGACAGTCCATCTCTGTACAGTTCCAAGTCACATTTTGCAAGCTATGGAGAGATGCTTTTATAGTAGATTTCTATTACATATTTACTGGCAACACGTGGAAGCCTTTTGGTGCCACTTTACACATAAGGAGCCTTTCACACACCTAGGAATAGCCAGTGATAATACTGAACCTGATGGTTTCCCAAGGGCTGCTACTACTCACCTTTGCCATAACAGGAGCACAACATTCAGCTCATTGCTGCCAGACATGCTGGAAGCAGGGACACAGTATTAGGATCTTAGTGCTCAATATTTGCCTGCTTTATTTAAGCTGATTTAAATCTGCAAACAGAAACCCAGCTGTGCACTCTCTTCCTAACTTTTCAGTTCATAATCCATATGTAGATACACAAATCTAGCCTGAAAACTCCACATCTGAGAAGTAAAATAATGACCCATTTTACAAGAAGCTTGTATGGAGTCAGGGCAGAACCTTAATGGCTTGTGAAACAGGAAAAACTGCTTTGGGACCAGAGGACAGATTCCTAAATAATCCCTAAATTAGCCTGGAAGGAACTATTGCTTCTCCAGTTTACATCTTACCAAACAAGACTCCTTTGAATGCAGTCTACATGCTGAACCTCTCTTGATAAAATATTCTCACTTATATTAAAATCATTAGAGAAAAGTCAGTAAAGAGGGCTCATGTTAATGATATCATCATCCCCTGGTGTCATAAATATCCCATGTGATTCTGCTCCCAGGGCATACATAAGGAGACTCTGATTTTCTTTCCATCTGTGGTATGATATAGACCACACAATTCCAAAAGCAGGACCATGGTGTCACCTGAACTGCTTTCAGCACTGCTATGACATTCGTGTCACTCTAAAAGCCTCAAGTCCTGCAAGCTCTATCAGGTGGCCAAGAGTTGAGACACCAATGTGCCATCATTTTTTAGCTTGGAAACTCACAATCCATGCAGACCTGTACTCCTTCTCTTCTCTTCTCTTCTCTTCTCTTCTCTTCTCTTCTCTTCTCTTCTCTTCTCTTCTCTTCTCTTCTCTTCTCTTCTCTTCTCTTCTCTTCTCTTCTCTTCTCTTCTCTTCTCTTCTCTCTTCTCAATCCATGCAGAACTGTACTCCTCTATTATTCTATTCTATTCTATTCTATTCTATTCTATTCTATTCTACTCGACTCTATTCTATTCCATTTCTATTCCATTTCCATTTCCATTTCTATTCTAATGTTGTTATCCTCATGAATAAGCATAGTGACACCTACCCTTGGTGCCACAGTCCTAATTGCATTACACCACCACATAGTACTTGTTCTGAAGAAGAGTTACTGAAGAGCATTGATGAAGTGCAGTACAGCAAACAGAGTATTTCTATGAAACCTTCAATTTTCTAGCACTTCTTGATTATCTTCTGATTTGAGCTGAATGACCCAGCTGAGCACTAACATTGATTTTTGAATTTAATTACAGACACTCTGGCTTGGGAAGCTGTGACATGCTAAAACTCATTTGAACTGGGCTCACCCTGGCCTTCTCCTAATACATGCTGTGCTGATTAATCCAATTCTGTTCTGATTTTCTGCAGTGCAGGCCACATTTATGTGTTCCCATTCCTTCACAATGAATGCTGTCTGCCATTTGTATCCCTGTGATTCAGCAGCAATTAACCATATGCCCCAAACCAGCTTCCTGCACTTCATTAAAACAGTTATCACAGAAACTTTCTGCTTTAAAAAGAACAGGGGCAGTAAGAACAAGACAAAGGGAGGGCAGATAGGAGCTCAACCTGTGTTTTGGCAATGGATTTGCAGATATAGGCTTGTACAGGTTGCAATAGGCATATATTATCCAGAACATCTTTATTAATCTACATCTTTATCCTGTGCTTTCCTTTTGATGGAGCATGTGGTTGTGTCACAGCTCAGTTTTTAAGAGCCTTTATTTCATTGATAATGTAAGCAGATTACACACACACAGTGTCAACTCTTTTAGACCGATGCCAGCTGTGGGATAATGACAAATACTTGTTTACTAGCTCACGGAAGGGGTAAGAAGAGATTCTGTTCCAAGCTAAGTCCTGATTCATGTTGCTTACCTATAAAATCATAACCAGACCCCAGCATATTGCAACCTACTCTTACTCAATATCACAATAAAGTTGTGTTCCAGGATGTCCAGAATATAACTACAAAAATAATGTAATCAGGAGATTATCACCAGTAGAATCTAAAATGTTTTAAAAAGTTTAATACCAGTTTCCTCTTCATGCAACAACTACTGAAATAAAAAGCTTAAGAGCAAAATTTTAAAGCGTGATTCAGAACCTCTTTCAAAAATTACCTTAGAATCTTCATGAAAAATGGAAAATGAATTCCTAAATTACTTAGAAGCTGTTGACACTTTTATTCTTCGGGTGAAAAGCTGCACTTGCAGAAAGG
>WEIS01080809.1:0-10972 GCA_013389965.1 Todus mexicanus
CTCCTCTGGCCCCACTCCATCGGGTCCCATCCCTTCCGTGCATTGCAGAGGGCCCAGCCCCAGGCTCCCCGCAGCCCCCGCAGCCCCTGCGCCTGCCTGTTCTCGCTCTCGGACATGTGGAACTGGCTGTAGAGTGTGCTGGTGCTCCTGCGCCCGCCCTGCTTCCCGCTGGACGGGGTGGAGGTGCTGCTGGTGTCGCTGTCCAGGCTGAGGTTGAGGGTGGACCCCACGCCGCTCTCCTGCAGGTACACGCCCAGCGAGCGCCGGTGGTGGGACAGCCCGGAGGACATCAGCAGGGAGCTGGGCGTCTGTGGGGAGCAGAGGACACGGCGTCAGGAGCAGGAGGAGGAAGAGGAGGAGAAGGAAGGCCCCGGCTCCTCTCCTCAACCCCAGGCTGAAGGAGCGAACACCTTCCTCACTCGGGACCCTCGGCCACCGCCACGGGGACATCCTCTCCCTGCATCCCCCCCGGGGCTGGCACCCGTCACGCAGCGCCCGACCTACCCGGCTGCCCTCCTGCCGCGCCTCCGAGCGCTGGGACGCCTTCACCTTGTCCCACGTGTCCTTCCAGCGCTCCGGGACCTGCCCCAGCTCCATCTCCAGGTTGTGCAACTGCTGCAAGAGGATGGAGGCGTCAAGAGGGGACAACACCCCTTGGACACCGCCCTGGGGGCTCAACCGTCTTCTGGCGCTGCCGCAGCCCCGCCCCGCTGGGTGCTCGGGGGGACGTCCCAGCGCCGGGGACACCGCGGGGAGCCCAAACCCAGCGCCGGACGGACGGTGCCGTCACCGGCCGCCCTCACCTCCAGCAGCTTGGAGATGGCGTCGGGCTCCACGCGGCTGCGGTTGTCGTAGCAGGGCCAGATGATCTTGCGCTTGGTCTGGGGCGCGCCGGCGTCGTGCCGATCCGCGTCCTCCACGTGCTCCGGCTGCCCCTGCGCCAGCTCCCAGTCGTACGAGGGGCCCTCGGAAAGCGTCTCCTCCGTGTAGTAGTCCCACACCTTCAGGTTGGAGATGTTGCTGTAGGGCCTCAGCACCTGCGGAGGAGCGTCGAGGGGAATCAGGGGACGGGTGGGTGGGAAGGGGCATTTCAAAGCCATCGAGCGGCACATCTGCAGCGAGAGTTTGGCTGGGAAAGGGCAGAGCTGCTCCCAGCTTTGGCCAAGGGGCCCAGCCCGACCGACGGCTCTGAGAGCGGCCCCTGGTGCTGCCGACCCAGCGAGGCCACGCGCCAGAACCTGCCCATTGCTCTCCCCAAGGACGGTCCCGGCTCGTGCTGGTCAAGAGCCCAAAATGAGACCCTGGCAGCTCCAGCTCGAGCTCCCCCAGCCCAGCCCAGCCTCACCCACAGCCTCGGCTCCTCTGCAGTTCAGCTCGCAGGGGACTGACCCTGCTTGTGCCACCCAAAGCAGCAGAGCCCTCCCCAGGGCACGAGCGAGGCAACCAGGGAAGGCCACTCAGGCGGCCAAATGCTGTGGTCCAGCCGACAAGGGGCGAGGAGACTCTGGGGGTGCCCCTGAGAATCACGGAGTCATGGAATTGTTTGGGTTGGGAGAGACCTTTGAGCTCATGGAATCCACCTGCTCCCCCAGAGCTGCCAGGGCACCACTGCCCCGCGTCCCTCAGCACCACATCTCCACGGCTTGGAAACCCCTCCAGGGATCAGGGGGACTCCACCCCTGCCCTGGGCAGCCTNAAGCTCTCCTCTCCAGCACACAGGAGCTATGCTGGGCTGGACTGGGCTGTGCTGGGCTGGACTGGGCAGGAGCAGAGCTCTCACCTCCCCGTCCTCGGGCGCATACATGTAGTTGAAGAACACGGGCGCTTTCTTGTTCAGCCGGTCGATGTAGTCCCAGATGGACTTGTAGACCTGCTGGTTCTTCCTCTCGCCCTTCTCCTCGTACAGGAGACCTGCCGGCAGGGGAAGGGGAAGGGGAAGGGGCGTCACTCGGGGCGAGGCGCTGAGTTGCCACCGGCCGCAGTCCCCGCGCGCCGCCCTCACCCAGCTCGATGCGCTCGTAGTCGGAGTCCAGCAGGAACGTCCGGAACCGGTTGGAGATGTAGTGGTAGCTGAGGAACTTCAGGTAGTACTGGCTGAACTCGAACTCCATGGGGAACTGCAGGTGGATCTGTGGGGAGCGGCGCAGGTGAGACCTCCCGGCACGGGCGACGCGCGGGCTGAGCCGCGGCGCGCTCGGCGCTCACCTGATGGACGCAGTCCAGGAACTGCAGGAAGATGGGGGCAAAGCCGCTGCTCTGGCCGGCCAGGGTCTGCGCCCCGCGGTGGCTGAAGCGGTGGCCGAAGGACAGCCACTCCTTCTCCACCAGCAGGCGGAAGCCCTCCAGCGTCCGGTAGTAGGGATCCGAGAGCAGCTGCACCAAGGAGACCACCTGCGGGGACAGCACCGCGGGCTCGAGATGCTCCTGGGGACACGGCCACGAGCAGCCCTCGTGCCCAGCGGCAGCAGGGTCCCTACCTGCGTGGTGATGTCCCAGCCGTCCTCCAGGCTGACCAGCACCGAGGAGCCCGTGTCCAGCAGCTCCACCACCAACACCGAAATCTGCAGGATCTTATGGATCTGCCAAGGGAAGGACCAAGAGTTGTTGGGGCGGGGAACTCAGCTGATGGACGTCGTGGCCCTTTCTCCTGGACGCAGGTGATGCGCAGGGGCAGGACACGCGACCCTCACGTTCAGACACTGCAGCAGCGCCTGGGACAGCGAGTGGGGCAGGGTAACCACCACAGACTCAGCCAGGGGTCCCTCGCTCCCTCTGGCAGCCAGAGGGTCCAGTCCCGCAGCAGCTCCGCGCTGGGACCAGTTCTTCTAGCCTGGGTAACCCTGGCTACTGCTGCCATGGACATCACAGAATCCCAGCCTGGTGGGGACTGGCAGGAACCTCTGGAGCTCCTCTGGTGCTCACCCCGAGCAGGGGGCCCAGCATCGCAGTGTCCAGGCGCGCTGGGAATCTCTGCACACAAGGAGACTCCACAACCTCTCTGGGCAACCTGGGCCAGGCTCCAACACCCTCCCCCCAAACAAGTTGCTCCTCCTGCTCAGCTGCAACCTCCTGCCTTCCAGTTGGTGCCCGCTGCCCCTTGGCCTTGTTCCTTACACCAATCTTGCTCCCTGAGCATCCCCCCGCTCTGTGCCACAGCGATGCTCTGGAGAGGGCACCCAGACCCTCATTCTCACTTGGCCAGGAGGCAAGAGCACGTGCCCTTGAGCAACAACCAACCGCGGCTCCCACCGTAGGGACGGACCAGGGCTCCTCCAGGCCTTGGGTGACAACTGACCTGCGACAGCCACTCGGACTCCTCCAAGGACCTCAGGTAGGCGACGCTGGGGTCGGTGGAGGTGCAGCCGGGCACGCAGGCCTTCATCAGCTTCTTGAAGCTGGCCTTCACCTGCCGGACGTCGAACACCTCGATGGGCACCACCTCCCAGTGCTGCAGCGGGTCCGGCTTCACGCCCTGCGGGAGGAGAAGGTCAGCGCCGTCCCGAGCAGACCCAGACCCCGCTCTGCGCCGAGGGGGCGCTGCCGGGCGCGGGGGGTACCTTCAGCTGCGACTTGTCGCCGATGATGTAGAGCGAGGCGCGGTGCTGGCGCAGGAAGCTGGCCTCCGTGGGGGTGCCGTTGTGCTGGGTGCCCAGCAGGTCCTTGCCGGCCAGGCGCGACCCGATCTCCATGTTCAGGGCGTAGCTGCTCATGCGCCCGCTGGCGCGGATGCTGCCCCACTTCCCTGCAAGACACGCGGCTGCTCAGGGCGGGGGTCCCCGGCTGCTCGTGGGCTGTGCCAGCATCTGCACCCCCTGGCTGGGCTGGCACGGAGCCGGGGTGAGGTGCCGGCCGTCAACGCGGCTCCGAGCTGCCATCGAGCAGCGCCCCGGGAGCAGGAGCACATGCTGGGAACGTGCTGGGAACCAGGTTTGCTTTGGCTCCTTCTCCTTGCTGGGTGCTGCAGGATCTCCTGCCTGCTGGGTACGGAGACCGACCCCGTCCTGTGAGCACATCCCATCGCTGGCACAGCCACAGCACCACCAGGACCTGCCCCTTCCCTGCCAACCACACCCCGGCCACCAGCACCAGCACCAGCACCAGCACCACCCCCCAAGCACCAGCAGATGCCAAGGAGCCTAAAGCAAACCTGAGAGGAGGGTGCAGGACGGGCCGGGGACAGGCCCCGCACTTACCGTGAGCTGGCCCAAGCCGGCGACGCGCCGGCGGGAGGCGTTAGCGGGTGTTACTGGGGCATTAGTGGCGTGAAGGGTGGGAGTGTGTGCGTGGGGGGTGTCGGGTTAGCGCCCGGGCGGTGGTTAAGCGACCGGCGATACCGTACCTCGGGGCGTCTCGCGGCCCTTCGGCGACACGCACTTTGGGGTGGACAGGGTGATGACCCGAGCTCGGTGAGCGAGCCCTGGGGGCACAGGATGAGAGTGGCCTCAGCGCGGGCACCGGGGCCGGGCGGGCACCGGGCTGAGGGGCGCCCACGTGGGGCACCGGGACGGAGCGATGAGCAGGATGATGGAGATGGCTCCGTGGTGCTGCGGCGGGTCCCTCCCTCCCTCCCTCCCTGCGGCCGCCCCGCGGCCCAGAGCTTGGGGCAGCAAAGGGGGAAGCTCTATGAGCTCTATTCTACAAAACCGACCCCAAGGCGGGGGCCTTGGCCGGGCCCCCCGAGGCTGCGTCCCCCCGACACGTCCTCACCTCCGCGGCTAATAGTACCGGGCCCATCGTCCTTCCCTCCCATCACCTGCTTCATGAGCGATCCCAGCTTAGGCTGCCTCTTGTCGGAGAAATCTGTAGCACCAACAAAACGTCAGCTCTCGGCCTGGCTGCGCTGCTCCCAGGGGCCCTCCCGCCTTCGCCTCCCCAAAACTGCTCGGGAGGGAGGGGAAGGGACCAGAGGGAAGTGGCAGAAGCAGAACTCGGGGCCGGGGCCAGGAGGTCAGCGTGCAGGACACCCCTTCCAGCAGGTGCCGCGCCAGAAGGCACCCCGCAAACGGGGGCTCGACGCTCCTGCGGCTCTGCCCCGGCACCGGCACCGTGCAGGGTCACCAGGTGCCGGCAGTTCCCCGTCGGCAGCTCCAGACCTCGCCACGGGGCCGGGGCACTGCTCTGCCACCCCCATCGCTGCTCTGAGCCTCCCCCCTTCAGCCGCAGCCCTGGGCACGTCCCCCAACATCAGGGGAGAGGCCTCGGAGGGGCTGTCGGCGAGCTCCCTCCTCCCCAGGCTGTAGGGAGCCCCTGGCTGGCCCCCCCCCATGGATCCTGGTCCCCTCCGCAGCGATGATGGTGGGATGGGATGGGGTGGGATGGGATGGGATGGGATGGGATGGGATGGGATGGGATGGGATGGTTGGGATGAAGGAGCCTGGAGCAGCAGGACAGCAATGGGCATCTCCATGCTGCCAGGGAAGGGCTCGGAGACTGATGGAGACACAGACTTACCGAGGCTTCCCCCGCCGGCGCCCCAGCACCGCTGGCCAGGGTGTGGCTGGTGCCGAGATCGCGGCTGGCGGGATCTGTCCCCCCCCGCTCCTCAGCGAGCACGGTCTGGGGCTCCCAGTGCTCGCAGGTCCGGGGCCACTGCGTTTCCCAAAGCCCATCCCCGCCACCACCACCAGCACCAGCACCACCACCGCCAGCACCACCGCCCCCAGGAGAGGCCCAGCTAGAGCCGGGAGCTGTGCAGAGCGCGCTGGGAAGGCTCTGCTGCCTCCTCCGCCGTGGCAGACCGGCGACGGCAGCTCCTCTGGCTGCCCAGGCTCCGGGAGGGACCACACGACCAGCACGGCTGGTGGCCCCACGAGCCCTCCGGCATCCCCGCCGCGCCGGGCAGCGAGCAGGGGAGCGGCGAGCGAGCTCCGAGCGAGCTCCGCGCTCCTCCTCACCTGCGCTGCTCATGTGCGCCGAGGTGAAGCCGCTGAGCGTGTTGCGCCCGCCGGCGTCAGCGTAGTGCGGCATGGAGTTGATCACGGCCTGCAGGTACTTCTCCTGCTCCAGGCTGGTGGAGTCGGCCTGCGAGGAGGGCCCTGCCAGGGGAAACCGCGAGCGTCACCGGTGCCGTCGCCGGCACCAGAGCTGAGGAGGGGTCCAGAGCCCGCGACGGGCGCTGCCCGGGGGCGGAGGGGATGGGCACCTGGGGTGGGAGCGTTCTGGGACTTGAAGAGGCCGACGACGCCCTTGCCGTGCAGCCCCCCCGAGCGCAGCAGCACGGCCTTGGTGCGGGAGTTGCGCCAGCACACCACGGGGAAGCGGTTCTGGCGGTAGCAGCGGGAGATCCGCTGGATCGTGTTGTCCTGGATGCTCTGTGGCACGATGAGCAGCCCGGGGTAGCTGAGAGAGAGAGCGGAGGGTCTGCAGAGCCCGGTAGGGAACACCACAAGATTCCCCCAGCACCCACAGACCAGGAGAAACCCTCCTGTCTGCTCAGGGAATCACCGAATCCTTTGGGTTCGAGGAGACCTTGCAGATCATCACTGAGACCACCCGTTCCCCCAGCACTGCCAGGGCACCACTGCCCCGTGTCCCTCAGCACCACATCTCCACGGCTTGGAAACCCCTCCAGGGATCAGGGGGACTCCACCCCTGCCCTGGGCAGCCTGGGACACGCCTGGGCAACCCTTGACAGTGCCCAAGAAATTGTTCCTCAGCTCCAACCTCAACCTCCCCTGGCTGGGGCAACTTGAGGCCGGTTCCTCTTGTGCTGCCGCTTGTTCCTTGGCAGCAGAGCCCGACCCCCCCTGGCTCCAAGCTCCTGACTGAACTTGAGGCAGTTGTGCAGAGCCAGAAGGTCTCCCCTGAGCCTCCTTTGCTCCAGGCTCAACACCCCCAGGTCCCTCAGCCGCTCCTCCCCAGCCTCCTGCTCTAGCCCCTTGCCCAGCTCCGTTGCCCTTCTCTGGCCACGCTCCAGCCCCTCCAGGTCCTGCTGGGAGGGAGGGGCCCAAAGCTGAGCCCAGGATTCCAGGGGCGGCCTCCCCAGTGCCCAGGATTTGCAGGGGGACGCTCCCTGCCCTGCTCCTGCCGCCCCCCTGCTGCTGCCACAAGCCCGATGCTGGGGGCTTCTTGCCCCCCTGGGCACTCCTGCCTCAGCTCCAGCCCCTGCCACCAACCCCCCCAGGGCCTTTCCCACTTTCCAGCCGCTCTGCCCCAGGCTGGAGCTGCAGGGCTTGGGGGGACCCAAGGGCAGGACCCGGCCCTTGTCCTGCTTGACCCTCATCCCCTTGGCTTCAGCCCATCGCTCCAGCCTGGCCAGGTCCCTCAGCAGAGCCTCCCAATCCCCAGCAGATCCACAGTCCTGCCCCCCCAGCCCCGGTTCCTCAGCCGTGGTCCCGCTGGGCTCACCTCCTGCAAATGGCGTACATGCGGTTGACGGTGGAGATGCGGAAGGGCTCGTTCTTGGAGCGGGTGAGGCTGCTGCTCAGGGTGCCCAGCCCCATGCGCTGGTAGTCGCGGCAGCAGGCTCGCTCCACCAGGTGGTTGATGGTCATCTTGTCTGAAGGTCTGATGGTGGTGGTGGGGGTCAAAGTGCTTCTGTCCATCTCTTCAGACACTGCGGAGACAAAGCGCAGCCTGGGTCCGCGCTCGGCACAGACGCGGTGTCCCAGGGGCAGCCGGAGGAGGCAGCCGAGCTGGAGGCATCTCCAGTGTGACAGAGACAGGCCAGGGCAGGAGCTCCCTCCCACCACCTTCCCCTGAGGCAGGAGCTTCAGGAGCTTCCAGCTGCCCCTTGCACAGGGCTGGGGCGAGAGCCTGGAGGGGTTAAAAGGACCGAGGAAGGTCAGCTGCCCGGTACTGCTCCTAGAGTAGATTTCTATGGTGCTTTCAGGCCACTTGATGCCCCTGAGAGATGAGGAACAGCCCAACAGCGAGGTGTCCCGAGCCGCTCCACCACACTGGCCTCACCTCCTCCCTCAGAGGAGACCAACCCCCTGGGAGAGGGGGACAACACGGGCGAGACCTCGGCTCCAACCCAGGATAATTCCAGCCAGGCCAAACCACTGTTGTGGGGACACAACCCTCGCGGGCTGCTCTCCTGATGCCTCTGCTAGCGCCAGGACTGGAGGACAACAGCGGATCTCAAAGGCATCTCTGCTGGGCCTGAGGGCAGCTGGGGTGGTCACTAGGGAATGATGGAGGCTCGTAAGGGTGGCGGCACACCTCGAGCCAAAAGGGGCTGCAAACGAACTCGGGAGTGAACAAAAGGAGCAGAAGCCCAAGTGTCTCAGTGAGCAGAAGATCCTAAATCAGCCCTGCCCAGTCTGTTGGACCAGCTCCACACGTGGCAGGAGGACGCGACACGTCTGGTTCTCACAGACCCAGCTCCCCATCGAAACCCTAAATCCCACCTGCCACGTCCTCCCTGTGAGGCCTCCCCAGCTGGGCAGGCTGGGACTGACCCTCCACGCAGAGGACTCCGGGTTCCTCCAGTCCTCTCAAGCTCACCCCATGTCTAATGTGACCTGTCTCGCTGCTGCTTAAACTGGGACTTCGCACCCGAGGAGCCGACCGAGGCCGCAGACCAAAGCAGCCCCTCCTCTCCACAGGGCTGAGCTGCTGACTGACCACCACCGGCCGACAAGAGCTGGCTGAGCGTCCAGAACCAGCAGAGGGGACCAGACCAACCAGACCCTGGGCGCTGGGGAAGCTCCTGCTGCAGCGTGACGGCCGAGACCTCTCCCAGCTGGGAGGTGCTCCTGCTCCGGCCAGCGCCCCGCTCCCCACGGCCTCCCCGCCCAGCCCAGGGTGTTCTCAACCTGAGATCTCGTCCTCGTTGTCCTCCGGGAAGTTCTGGCTGCTCCGCTGCTCCCAGGGGGGCTGCGCGTATTTCTTCCGCATCACGTACTGGCGGCCGATGGTTTTCTTGGCGTTTTTCACCAGGTTTTTGGAGAGCGTCCTGGAAGCAGAGGAGGGGTTGAGGCCGGCTCACCCCACCCCCCGCACGTGCGTGACCACAGCCCGGCGCGGCCAGGAGAGAAGCCCCCGAAGGGTTAGAGACACCGACACTCAGTCACACCCAGAGCAAAGCAGAGACAGGAGCGCCCCTCACCACCGGCTACAGGCGCGGGGTCAGAGTCACTGTCACCACAGGAGGGGAGGTGTCACCTGCTGGTTCCTCAGCCGTAGGAGGGCACCAACACAGAGCCTACAGCACTTGCCATCCCCAGGAGGTCCTGGCTGCTTGGGGAGGCCGGACAGGAGCCCCAGCCTCCCGACCCGAGGGGACATCAGCCTTGTCCCGGTCTCTAAGGCCACCACCTCCACACCAGAGCTGCCCCTGGCAGCGACCTGGCTTGTGCCCAGAGGAGCTGGTGGGCTCCAGCACGGGGAAGCGCCCAGGGGGTCCACCAGAGCCAGCCCAGCCTGGCCATGGGGCCATTCCTCCCCGGGCAGAGGCACAGAAGGTGATCTGCTCAATGCCACGTAAGGGGCAGGGATGGAGCCATCAGGCAGCCCGGAGGAAGCAGGGGAGGGAGGAGACCTTCCCAAACCCTGTGTGGTCAGAACAGGCTCCGCACGACGGAGCTCCTGGAGTCAGCGACTCCTGACAGCAGGAACAGCCTGTCCACACGCGGGACCTCGTGCTCGTCACTGTCTCAGTGAGCCCCTGGGCTCAGAGGGGGACAAATAAAGGAGATGTGGGACACCCATCAGCCAGCGGAGGGCTCAGCCCAGGGAAACTGCCACACTGATGCCAAGAGTCCCAGAAATTGAGGAGTTACCGGGGCAGGGGCCAAAGGGAGACCAGGAGGTGCCTGTTCAGCCTTGCAAAGCAGATGGTTGAGGGCAACCAACCGCTCCCCGTGTCTACCAAGGGATGGAAAAAGCCTCAGGATGGAGGAAGAACCTTCTCCTGAGACCAAACACTTGGGAACGCTGGCAAGGAATGGGAGGAACAAGATCTGCAGATGGTGTAGGGCACGGGAAGCAGACTTGGAGGGGGTGACGAAGCTCAAGAGTCGGGCCAGACTCCTGAGGCTGAGCCTGGCAGCTCGAGAGGTCTCTGGGGGTTAGTGTGTGGCACAGGCAGAGCCCCCTCAGCACGTCCGGGGATCCAGCGGAGCGCCGCAGAGCGCTGAGAGGAGCGCCCCAAGGCTGAGGCGGTGACAGCACAGCCCACACCTGAAGGTCAGACCAGCAGCCTGGAGAAGGGTGGAAGGCCCCGCGGGACAAGCCCCCAGCGCAGGAGACATGCAGAGCGCGTGAGAAGGAGCCCCGGGAGCAGTGACGGCCGCAGCCGGAGCCAACGCCACCTCGCGAGCCCCGCCCAGGGTGAAGGCATCTTACGTGGTCGAATGGCCAAGGTGCCCGAGGGACATGACCCCCACTGCCAGGCCCTGGAAGATATCGGTGACCTGCTGGGAGCTGAGTCACAAACACACGGGGACAGGCGCTGTAGGCTCCCGGGCACACCAAGCGCGGGCGCAGCAGCCACCAGAGCCCAGCGTCGCGTCCCCGAGCCCCGAGTGCAGGAGCGGGGTCCGGCCGCAGCTCAGCCCCACATGCAGAGCTTCACCGCTGCCCGCAGCGCTCCCCGACCTCCAGCACGGCTGGAACATCTCTCAGGAGGGGCCTCCTCAGGGCTTCGGCTGCTCTGGGCTGGGCAATGGGGCAGGGAACACTGCTGAAGACCAGAGCCTGCTTCCTGAGCCGGAGCGGTGAGGGGAGCCCTGCTGGGTGTGCCCCAGAGAAACAGGCAACGACTGAATCGGTCTGGTTGGAAGGGACCTTAAAGGTCATCGAGTCCAACTGTTCCCACAGCACCGTCAGGGCACCACTAAACCACAGAATCACAGACTGGGTTGGGTGGAAGGGACCTTTCAAGAGCATCCAGTCCAACCCTGTCCCTGCAGGGAGCAGGGCCATCTGCAACCAGAGCAGGTTGCTCAGAGCCCCCAACAACCTCCCCTGAAATGGGGACAGGGATGGGGCAGCCACCCCCTCTCGGGGCAACCTGGGCCAGGCTCTC